>PVIY010011176.1:0-66330 GCA_004026745.1 Myrmecophaga tridactyla | reverse complement strand
TCCTCTGTCAGACGTACATCTGTGACTGTTTTCTCCCAGCCCGTTATTCGCCTTTGCATTTTCATAATTGTGTCTCTCAAACACTAGATTTTTTATTTTGATGAAGTCAACTTATCAATTCCTTTTTTAAACTGTTAGTGCATTTTGTATCCTGCCTATGCTGAAAGTTTTATAATTGTAGATTTATATTTAGCCATTATCTGCTTTAAATTAATCTTTGGGCATGGTGTGCAGTAAAGAACAGGAGCCGTTCTCCCCTTGTGGACATCCAGTTGCTCCAACATCACTTTGTGCTAAGGCTCTTCTCTCCCATGCTGGGCTACTGCGGCATCTCTGTCAAGAACCAAATGCCCCATAGATGGCAGTTCCTAGGGCTATTTACAGACTCTCTTTTCAACTGATAAAGTCATCTATCCTACCCAGTAACAAGTTGCTATGATTAGTGTAACTTTGTAGTAAATCACATCAGGTAGTTATAGTACACCACTTTGTTTCATGTCATGGTCAGGTTCATGTGTCAACTTGGCCAAGTGGCTGTTGGGCAAGTGCTGGCCTGTCTGTTGCGATAAGGACATTTCATAGAATTAAATCATGATCATGTCAGCTGCATCCACAGCTGATTCCATTTGTAATCAGCCAAAGGGGAGTGTCTTCTCCAATGAGTGATGCTTAATCTAATCACTGGAAGCCTTTTAAGGAGGATTCAGAAGAGACAGGCTCTTTCTGTTTCGGCTGGTGAGCCTCTCCTGTGGAGTTCGTCCAGACCCTCCACTGGAATCATCGGCTTCACAGTCTTCTCTGTGGATTTTGGACTGTGCATTCCTGCGGCTACGTGAGACACTTCTATAAATTTTACATTTGCGAGTGTTCCCTGTTGATTCTGTTTCTCTAGAGAACCCTAACTAATACATTTCGTTTTCAAAATTATCTTGGCTCTTACAGATCCTTTGAATTTCCATATATATTTTAGATCAACTGGTCAATTTCTATTTGACAAAGAAAACTTGCTGGGATTTTTACCAGAATGGCACTGAATCCATAGATCATTTTGGAGAGAACTAATATCTAAACACAACATTAAATCTTCCAGTCCATGAAAACAATATATCTTGCCATTTATCTTGATCCTCTAATTTCTCTAAGCAATGTTTTATGGTTTTTCACTTTATAGGCCTTATATGTATTTTGTTAAATATGTCCTTAAGTAGTTACTGCTTTTTGATGTTATTATAAATGGTATTTTAAGTTTCATTTTTCATTTGTGCATGCTTAGTACACAAAAAATACCATCTTCTTACATGTAGTGACATTGTATCCTGAAACTCTAAGTTCACTTTAATTCTAGCTGCTTTTTTGCAGATTCCCTTGGATTTTCTATATTTACACAGTCATACCATGTTGTCTATGAGTAAAGATCGTTTTACTTGTTTTCCAATCTTTACGCTTTTGTATCTTTTTTTTTTGGGAGAGAGGGGCTTATTACACTATCTATAATCTCCAACATAACGTTGAACAGAAATGACCAGAGTGGGTCCTTGCCTTGTTTCTCAGCTCCAGGAAAGTGTTCAGTTTTTCACCATTAAGTATGAGGTTAGCTATAGGTTTTTCATAGATGACCTGTCACACTAGGGAATGAACTTCTATTTCTACCTCGTTGAGAGGTATTTTATTATTATTATTATTTTTTAACATGTATTGGTGTTGCATTTTGTCAAAGGCTTTTTCTCTATCTATTGAGACAATTATGCTTCTTAAAATATTTTGTTAATATGATTACTTACATTATTTTTCTACTTAATTTAGGTTTAATTTGCTCTTCTACCCCCATGAAGTGGAAGCTTCATGTTGTTACAATCCTTTCTTCTTTCCTAATATAAGGCTTTACAGACGTAAAGTTCCCTCGAACACAGTCTTAGCTGAATCCCACAAATTTCTATGTTTTCATTATCATTCAGTTCAAAATTTTAATTCTGTATGCTTTCGATTCTTTTAAATTCACCGGAACCTGCTCTGTGGTCCTGCACATGGCCTCTCTGGGGTGAGCGCTGCGCGTGCTCTCAGAAAGAACCTGTGCTCTGCTGCAGTGGGTGTCACATTTGACAGCTACCAACTGGGTCAAACTGGTTGACCCTGTTGTTCAAGTCCTTTACATCGTTACATTTTCATTCTGCTCTATCAGTGCCTAAGAGAGGAAGGATGAAATCTCCAAGTGTAAATGCAGATTGGTTACTTCATTCTACCTTTTATCTGGAGTATTTAATCCATTTATATGTAATGGTCCACATGGTTGGGTTCAAGCCTATCATCTTGCCAGGTGTCCTCTCTTTATTCCATCTGTTCCTTGATCCATTTTTCTTTTTACTTTTGAACTGATTTTCTCCCTCATTTTCTCCCCACTCCATTACTGACTTACTGCCTTAATAGCTATACCTCAATATGTTTGAGTAGTTACTATAGTGTTTACAATAGGCATCTTTTAATAGTTTACCTTCAAATAATATCATTCCTATTTAGGTAGGCATAGGAATGATATTACAATAACATGATACAATATTATATTATACAATACAATCATGTAATAACCCTTACAATAGTATACTTCCATTTCCTCACTTGATCCTGCACCATTCTTACCACATGTTTCCAAGTTACAATCCCCATAATATACAACTACTTTTATTTTAACTAGTCAATCATAATTTAAAGCAAAAATGAGTGAAATCTTTTACATTCACCCACATATTTATAATTTTCTGTGCTCTTCATACTTTAATGTAGAGCTGAGTTTCCTTCTGGAATAATTTTCCTTCCACTGCAAGAATTTCCTTTGACAATTTTTACTACTATTGTCTACTGACAACGAATTCTCTCATTTCCTATTTGTCTGAAAATGTTATTTTGTCTCCATCTGTGGATATTTTTTATGGGTATAGAATTCTAGGTTGATAATTTTTTCCCTTTTCTTCTACCCTTTTATGATTTGCCTTTATGTGGTTTTCTTTGCAGTTATGCTGCTCTGGGGTTGCTGAGCTTCTGTATATCTTGAGTTTATAGATTTCCTAAAGTTTGTAAAATGCTAGGTCAGTTTTTCAAGCATTTTTTTCTTCCTTCCATTTATCCTATCCTTCTGGGACCCAGCTGTATTTGCGTTCAACACTTGCTTGTCCCTCCAGTCACTGAAGCTGTTTCTCTTTTTTGCCAGCTATATTTCTAGTGCTCAATTTTTACTGCTACATCTTTTAAGTTTCATGATCTTTTCTTCTTCAGTGTCTGTTACACACACACACGTTATGTATATATCTACATAATTTCTGAGCTTTGTACAGCACACAAAAAAATCAGACCTAGCATCACTTATTATCAGCAAATCTATTTTCTTATTGGCAGCAACCTCAGGGATCAATCACAGCCTAGTATAATTTTCTCATTTCAGAGTCACTTATGAACTTGCTTGAAAAGGAAAGCAGTGCGGGGGAAATTCTGATTTATCTCATTCCATTCTGTATCAGGTACAAAATCACCCTAAACTGGGACAGGCCCACGCCTTCTGGGATAGAGGCACAGTGGGCTTCCTGTGTGGAGGCTTGGTCTCCTTTTAAGGCAGTTCAAAAGGAAACAGTGTCATTATACAGAACTGAAAAATATATGTAAGGATAAGATAGACATGTTATGAAAAATGACTTAAACTGCTTATAAGTTTTAGAGTACAAGAGGAAGGCAGGCATAGCGTCATTTGTTCAGGAGCAAAGCATCAAAAGCAAACACCCAAACAGCTACTCACCGGGGTTGGAGGAGGGTGGGGGCGGAGGTGGGAGAGGCCGCTCTGCCTTCATGGCTAAGGAGCATTGCTTTGCTGATCGAATTGCATTAATGAATTCTTTGTGTTGTTGTCTCCAGCTGTATTTCCTCACAGGTGGAGACTACAAAATAAAACAAACTCAGCAAACAACACTAACAGCACTAAAACCTGTCCATTACAATTTTTTTAAGCTTAGATTTGAATTTATAAGAAACAGCGGTATGAAATTTGGAGAAAAGGAAGAACTTGATTTTTGTTAATAGAACAGTTTTAAAGTGCAGAAAAATTGTGCAGAAAGTACAGAAAGTTCCCATATATTCCTTCTCCCCACTACAGTGGAAATTTGTTTTCCTAAAGAACGACTTAAAGGGGTTTAGAAAATACAGTCATAAAAATGTGGAAGTCACAATAGTGAGGAATCCAAAATAGAAATCAGAAAAACAAACAGGACTGCAAAACTTAAAGGATTTAAATGTTAAGATTAAACGTGACTTTCAAGTTAACTGCTAGATTTAAAGCCACTCTAATGGAAACATAAATGAGAATCTTTTTTGCTAAGTCTAGAAAGTAACTGAAATATATTTGGAGATATAAGTGAGCAAGATTAGAGGAAAAAAAGCATAAAAGTGACTTATTCCCATACGACATCACCCCACACTATCCAGCAATGGGGAAATAACACAGAGCACCGGCTTCCCTGCACTTCAGGCCGGGCGGGAGGCATGGGGGGTACACACCAACCTTGCATGGCAGAGCCTCCCGCACGGCAGGCACGTCCATGCCCTGCAACCTTTGCCTCAAGGAGTTGAAAGGTTTACGCTTTTTGTTGAAGAGTCTTCTACATATGGGTCCGTGCCTTTCCTAGAGGAGGGAAGGAGAGGAATTCTAACACTGCCGATGCTGGAGGCCCAGCTCTGCCCAAATGTCCCCATGGCCCCACAGCTGGCCTGGCTGACCTGACGAGCCCAGGCCCCCTTCTCTCTCCATAGCCCTAGCAGGGCAGACCCATCTGCCACTCCCCACCCAGGTTCCACAGGACCAAACCTGGTCTGGGCAGGGACAATAAAAGGCCTCTATAGGGAAAGAGCTCTACTTCCAGTTGGGCTTCCTGTGTCCACTTCCTGCATCCTCCAGCACCTCCCGGGCGAGCACAGGGCTTTGCCCGTGTGGGTGACACCGACCCCCTTCCCTTCTGACCAAAGGGCCCCTTCCTGGTGGACATGGAGAGCTGAAGAGCCATCTTTTACCTAGCCACTTTGTCCAGGCCCACCAACATACCTGTCACTGCACCTGATGGGGTCACAGGGCTGAGCACACCTACAGAGTGAACCTCAAGAGCCACAGATATACTTCATGTTCAACAGACCCTCTTCAAATGGAGACCCCCTGAGACCCCAAACGTACCAGTGGCCCCAGTCAGTGGGCTGGGGCCATAAAGCCCCCTTGAGCCCCCTCCCACATCAGGAGGCTCTAGCCTCAGCTAAATTACAGGAACAGATAGTTCACCTTTAAAATTCCCCAGGGAAATAATACTACCACCTCATTTTGTCAAATTTTGTCCCAAATGCAGTAAGGCTTATAACCAAACCCTCCAAATCCAACAGTCAGGGTTCCGACGTGCCACAGCCTACAACTGCATTATTACCTTACATTCATTTTAGTAATTTTTCTTTGTAGACACTGGTGTCCTGTATAATGTTGGGGTATAACACCAGTTTGGTGCCCTGATTTTGAAATAAATCAAGCTTGTAATTCAACTTTAAAATCGTCTATCAGGGGACTTAACATCCGGGAAGTTGGAATCTGTATAGCAACGTATTATTTTGTTCAAATTGTATAAAACCCTGAACTCAAGGGGTTCTGTTTTATATATGTCAAAGCAGAAAACAGAGAGGTTAAAGGACTCGATGGAATTAGTGACAAATTCAAAGCTAAAAGCCAAGTTTCCAGATGTCCCAATTTCAGTGCTCATTCCTCTCGACTGGCTAATTTCCCTGGTGCTTTGACTCTGAACTTTGAATTTTTGATGTTTATGGGAAAGGCAAAAGAGCCAAAACTTCTCCAGAAACAACTGGCCCTTCCGACACCTCCACCTGTGCCCTTCTGGGTGAGGACGTGTTTCTGAGGGGACTTTCCTGCTGGGCTCGGGGCTGACGGCCACAGGTGCTGGGCTTCTTTGCCCGCATCCTTCCCTCCACAGCTGTCTCTAATCTTTGCTGCTGCGCTGCCCCTTCCCTGCCTTTCCAGTTCATTTACTAGCAGTGAAACACATCCACAGAACAGTTTTATGTTTACCAGAACATCTGCAGCGAAGCGTCTTCCGCAGACCTCGCAGGGAAGTAACTCCTGGCTGCCACCTGCAGGGGAGTCGGAGGGCAGTGGGTCAGGGCGGCAGGTTGAAGCTGCCAGCCAGGAGGCCCCTGGGCACCCCCCTGATCCCAACCACAACCCCTTGCCCCCCCCAACAACCATTCCCTCCTCTTAGGAGGGCCTTTTCTGCCTCACCTGTTTCCTTCCTCATGTCACCTTCTACCTCATAAAAGGAGGAAATCCTACAGCCTCTAAGTGCTTTGTGCCTCTACCAGGTACAGTGAGTAGGATCTTTCAGCAAAGGAGTAATGCTGCACCTGGAGTGTGCTGGTTATGCATGGGGAAAAATGGCACAAATCTATGAACGCATGTTGCATGGGTGTCGGCTTCCTGGATTTGATGTTGGTCTATAGTGACAGAGGATGCAGTCTGGGGGAACCTGGGAAAGGATACATCAGATCTCTGTACCACTGTTGCAACTTTCTCTGAATCTCTAATTATCTCAACATAAAAAGTTAAAAAACAAAATCCAAGGATTGGCAAACTGTGACCCACAGTGGGTCAAATCTGGGGCTGCATGATTTTGTAAATAAAGTTTTACTGGAACACAGCACCACTCATTCGTTTACACAAAATCTAGGCTTTCCCACTCCAACCGAGGAGCTGCATGGTTGTGACGGAGACCATGTGCCTGCCAAACTGAAAAGACTAGTAAGTAAAGGCTGCCTACGCCTCGACAAAAAGATATTTAAAATCACTTACAGCAGAGTAACATGGAATTATTAATGATACATGAATACCGTAAATATAAATATCCATAAAATTATAATTATAAAATTATAAATATAAAAATTATAATATTTACATATGTAAATATTAAGTATATGTATCTGGGGAAAGATGCTGGAAGGACACACAGAGAAATATTAAACGATTATGCCTGAGGAGTAAGAGGCAGAGGACAGACGCAGGCACCCAGCTTCTGAGCAGATCTCTGCGGACGTGGGTGCCAATGGTGGTGACCTATGTACCCAAGGACTCACGTGCCATCACCCGGCTCCCTGACGGCTCCACGGGGACAGCCGAGGGCCCACTCAGCTCACCTCCTCCTGAGAGCCTTCCTCCAAGATAGCAGATGCTACCCTCACAGAGCCAGGTGGTGTTTACTTCTCAGCTGTGCAAACTTAACTAGCTAGTGTTAACACAGATGGTTAAAAGAAAAAAGAGGATCACCAGGAAAGGATGGGTAACCCAAGTCCCCTGAAGGAAAAAGTGGAATGAGATGGCGTGGACCCACTGGTGGCTCCTATACACTATTTCTCAACTCGAATACTGGGTACTTATTTGCTTTTATTGTTGTTATAAATGCTTACTTTTTAATACATCCTCCTTTAAATGTCACAAAGTAAGGCCAAAAATAAATACTTAAAGGTCTTTTGCTTCCCTATGGCAGGGACCACCCAGCTTTATAAAGCACACAAAGAAGCCACACAACAGCACTGAAGGTGCTGTGAGCTGAGGCGGCTGAGAGGGTGGCTGATGACATCACAGTGAAGACACGGACAGAATGCACCGCAGATACTCTGCTGCTCACGCAGGCACCCAGCTTCTGAGCAGATCTCTGCGGACGTGGGTGAGCAGCAGTAATTTCTCAGTCTGACTTGTCAGAGAACAGTTCTAAAACACTGGAAAGGTGGTTTTAAGCCATTCACGGACAAGTACTTAGAACAGATTTCCTTAACCTATAAGACAAATTCTTTCAGGCCTCTGGGAGGCCTTAGGCCTCTTCCTCTTGCTAACCTCGTGAGCCTAGGTCACCACTGGTTCCTGCAAGTTGAAGTGATTCTCTCCCACCCATCCGTTCGTTCATGTACTGCTTAGCGACTGCGCACCATGTGCCAGGCATTCTTCTAGACTGGAGGATGAGCTCCCCATCCCAGCAGAACTTCTCCCCAAAGAAGAGACTGAAAAACAAGATGCATGCCAGATGCCAACAGGTGCTAGAGACGGTTAAAGTGGGAAAGGAGGATAGAGCGCAGGGGAGGGGTGCACATGCTTTTAAAACCAGATGTTCAGGGAAAAGCAGACAGGGCAGGTGATACTTGAACCAGACTTGCCTCGCTGCTCCCGGGTGGGGTGGGGACAGCAAGTGCCAGGACTCTTGTCACTAGTGTCACTTAGCAGGGATCTGGGCACAATGGCCACATGTTGCCGCACAAACCCTACCCCAGACCCCGAGTTCTTGAAGGCAAAGCCCGCCTATCTATCTGCGGTGCATTCTGTCCCCAAATTCAGCACAGAGCTTACACCAAGTTCTCTTCCACTGGTCACAGGTAACTAAAATATTGGCCAACATGCTAAAAAACGGTGACAGAATTTGTTTTTCTAAAGCAAAATTGAGATCTTATGTTTGGAGGATAAACCATCAGCCTAAACCACAAGATGCTTCACCACAACGTGTGCCTCAGCCACATTCTCTTAACTCCAGAATGCACGAGGTGCTGATTAAAACCTTTTGGGTCACGTGCAGTGAAACTGGAAGCCCTAAAATGGGATCTGAATAGCACAGGACAAAGTAACCTCCAGTGTCTTAGATTCTTGCTAGTCTTGAGAACCTCCATTGAAATGGCTGGCAAAATCAAATGCGATGCTTTCAGATTTCATACGTTCACTCCCAATACTAAAGTTTTAAAGCACTATCTGAGCCTCTGCTTCCACGGGTCTCCAGTTTTCACTTTGGTAAGCAGAGGCTCTTCAGCCAAGCTTTTCGATCAACATTGTAGCATATCTAATGCTGCAGATTCTGACAACCTCTTAGAAATCTTTCAGTAATTTACTTAAAATTGATAACACGCTAGAAAAAAACACCCACCAACTTTGGAAAAGCCGTAATTAAGTGAATTACACAAAGATAAAGACACTCTACCACCATGGAGATAAAGTAGGCTCACCTGCCAAGAAGGGAACAACCCCTGCCATGCCGCTCCCCACTCGGACCACTGACACACACCCCTGGGCTTTGCAGAAGAGCCCAGGACATCCCACATGGTTGCCCGATGGGCCCCAGCCCACCAAATAATCGACAATTGTGATGCAGCCACCATCTGCGCCTTGAGTAAAACACACTCACCAAACTCACAGGACATGATTTTACTTCTATGTGCTTTAATCAAGTATGAATGGTCGCAAACATTAAATATATTGAAAAGACAAACTGAAGCTGGTTATTTCTGATTTTGAGCTAGGTAATTAGTGTAGTGATTGAGGGTGTCTGGATTATTTCTTCTATTTTGTTTCTTGCCTTCACTGCCCCCAAACCCCAACAGTGAGTCACTCAGTAACACTTTGCTAGCAGGGGAGGCTTCCCAGGAAAGCACTTATCCCTCATGAGGATAAACTCAGCCTTTCAGAATTGGGCCACTGGACTAGTGGAAACCCTCTTAATTCCTAACAAGGGGTGGAGAGGTTTCAAGAAATATCTGAGAGCATCTGAAAAAATAAGTGAAAGAAGCATACAAATAAATGAAGAATACACCAGTTCGGTTCAAGTTATGATGCTACTTTAATTTATTCAAACATTGCATATTCATGGGGGCATTTTTTTCTTAAAAGCAAATCTTAGATTATAACATTAAGTTTAAAAATATGACAATATTTACAAGATAGCTGGCAGAGAAAACTCACTGGTACAAAAATAGACACCGCACTGCCTTCTCAGTATCTGTCAGTGAACGCGGCAGAGCGTATGTTGTCCCTGAAGCAGCCAGATCATCAGTGAACAGAACGAGGGTCCTTATACGGAGCCCACCTTCTCCCACGAGCTCACCGTCACAGCTTCAGGCCCTCGACGTTTCTCTTCAAGTTCAGTAGCTCCTTTTCCTGCCTTCTCGTTTCCAGTTTGAAGGCTAATTTGTTAGCTTTCTTCTCCACTCTCCGCTCCTGTACAAGGGTAGACTCCTGTTATTCAAACCTTCAAATGGGTGCACGCTCATCACGGCTCATACGCTGAGTCCACCCTTCCCCAGCTCTCTGACACACACTAGGACTCCATCTCACCTTGCGCTCTTCCCTGATAGCCTGCTTCCGGGCTCTTCTCTCGTCTTTGCTCTCGTGTTTGGAACGTGGTTGGGTTGATGCCTTAGGCAGATCACTGCTGTTTATCATCTGCATTCGTTCTACCTGCTTTGCTGTGAGGCCCTTCTCAGGTAAGACATTAAGAGGTATCCCTGTTTTAGAAGATATTCGGATATGTTTGGGCTGAAATAAAGGTAAAATGGCATTACGATTACTTCCTGCTCCTATTTAAAAGGACGGCTCCCTAACACACACACCAACGCCACTTTCCTAACAGTGCTGCTGCCTCCAAGTGTACAGCTGCTGTGAGGACGGCGTGTGCACGCCCTTCTCCACCCCCACCCCAGGGTACAGCTCCCGTGAGGACGGCGTGTGCACACTCCCTTCTCCATCCCACCCCGGGGTACAGCTGCCGTGAGGACAGCGTGTGCACACTCCCTTCTCCATCCCACCCCGGGGTACAGCTGCCGTGAGGACGGCGTGTGCACGCCCTTCTGCACCCCCACCCCGGGGTACAGCTGCCGTGAGGACAGCGTGTGCACACTGAGTCCACACTGTGTACTCTGAATAGCTTGAACAGCAGGACTCACTTTTGGTGGATGCTGGATGAGCTGTGGGTGGTTATATAAATTTGAGTATGTACCTAAACATAAAAAGAAACACACACCATTACACACAGATAAACACACTCTCAGCTGGCAAGTCTTAGCTGCGTTCCTCCTGCACCCCTCTGTGGGTTCCTCGGGTGGGCAGTGGCAGTGACAGCTCTTGGGGGTGGGGGGTGGGCTCCGTCCACAGGAGGTGGGTGCGGGGGGCAATGCTGAGGGGCAGGGACACTGATCTTAAAAACCTTTCAAATCAATCCATTTATGCTCAAAATGAGAAAATACAGTTTTCATGGTTCAAAATAATGCATAAGTCCTTCCTAGCAACATCTTTAAATCATTTATGACTCAGTCAAAAGATCACTCTTTCCAAATCATTTTCAAAAATTCCCTAAAAACCCAGCTTCAACTAAGATGCTGAAGACCACTCTAAAGGAAACGGACTCCCTTGCAGGTACTCACTACAGATGGATTCGCAGTCCCACTCCTCTCTGGCTGCTTCCAGCACGACACTAATGGTCTCGTCCGCCTCTGACCTGAGCTTGTTCACAGGCAGGTCCTGGCCCTCCGGGGGTTCCAGCATGCTCAGCTTCACACAACTTTTGGTTGAGTTTTTAAAAACGAAGACAGGGGAGAAGGGGCATTATTATACCATCTGTAACTGAGCCTGCATGCTGCAACACTTTTAAAACCCATCTCAGGAGCTCTGGGCACCTCCTGTCAGCTGTAACTCTGCCCAGCCCTGCCTGCCTCTTTGCAAGGCTATAACATGTTACACAAGATTCTGGCTTCCAAAATACAAAACATGAGCCTAATCTTCTCTCCAAAGTATTCAGAGTTAAAGAGGTAGGTCCTTGCCCTCTGGGGGTGGGGTACACATGTATGAGTGGCAGCACCTCACATCGGACCTTTCCAGTTCAACAGCTCACTTGTTTCTCTCTGGGAAGAGTCAACTTGACGTGGATGCAGATTTGCCAGATATTTGGCTGGTCAGTTCTGTTAATCTAGCTGGAGAAACAAACTCCTTCTATAAGCCATATATATATATCTGCTTCTCAGAACACCTTGCATTTCAGGAAAACAAAAAAAAGAACGTGCCAAGGTGTGAAGCTAGTTTCACACGGCCACGGAGTTAATGCCTTGAGGGAGCACAGCTTCTGTCTGGGGTGAAGGGAAAGTCCTGGCAATGCCCGGTGGTGACGGTAGGATGGCATGGGAAGGTAACTGACACCGCTGAATTGTTTACTTGAAAGTGGTTAGAGTGGGACATCTTATATATGTTACCACAGCAGACTTTTTTTTTAAAGACTGCCACGGAGAGACTCTGAGCCGCCCTGACCCTCTGGCTGGAACGTGTCTGCACGCCACCCACCACCCACCACCCTCAGGTACTCCACCAGGACCCTCCCCAATGTGACACGGCAGGGCAAGCAGCTCTCAGGGCCTTTTTTGCCCACTACCATCAGCTCCACGACAGAATCCCAAAAAGTGGGAAAACCCATGAGCTTTGCAAAGCCAAAGTTTGCAGAAAATTCTATCATTTTTGTGACATGGCTTCTGAAATAAGGACTTTATGAAATAAAGCAAGCATCTAAAAAAGGAGAGAGGAACAGTACTTCTCTGCCTCCTCCTTGTAGTAGTCCTCCAGCACCTCCTGTAGCCGGCAGCTGTCTACCTGGACGCAGCCCTCCAGCTCTGCGCCATCCAGGGCGCCGATCTCATCGTCGTCATACTGCTCGTAAAACTGAACGCCAGCAGAAACGCACAGAAAACAGATGTGCTCGTCACGACTCTGCCATTGCCATGGAAATGTTACTTTCACACTGACTTTACTCTTACACATGATTTCAGCGGCACCAAAAGCTCATACTTGCCATGAAACCTCACAGGTATACACACCATAACAGCGTGAGGCGGGGGAAACCCTGCCCAGCACTTTCAGGCTTGTGTGAGACTGGAAACAGGCAGTTACCCTTTTCAGTCTGGGGAACCAAATGCTAGACAGAAGAGATCCTTTCCTAGGTGGAACACTCTAGACATTTTCAAAGTGTGAGACTCTTTGTGCAGGATTCACATGCCAGGAACTGTCAGTCACCTGTTCACTGAATTAGGTGAGCTCCTCCTATGTGCCAGGCACCACTTTAGGGAAAAAACCATGCAAAATCCCCGCCCTCAAGAGCTTACATTCCACTTGAAGCCCACCCTTTAGACAATATATAGACTAAACAAGCACTAGATGCTACGTCATGTGTCCAAGTGCTACAGGGCAGGCTGAACCTGTATGGACAGACAGATGAGGTGCTGCCTGCTAACCCCGAACTAGCCAATCTGTAGAGCCCAAGGACATTACAATTCAGCCTTTTTAAGCACCAAAACTCTTTCCTTTCTGTTCTTACAATCCAGCTGTGAGAAACTAAGATTTGCTGGCGTCAACATGAAAGGTCTTGATTTAGGACCACACCTTTTCAAACCTCTCATCGTGCAGCGTCAGCTGCTCGTTTCTCCTCATGACGGAGGAGGTCATAGAATACTCTGTGAAGCGGCTCTTCGTTTCCTCGCCCCAGAAGAAGCGCCCCTCCGCCGCCCCACCCGGGCCTCCTGGGGCGGACAGGCCGTCCTCGTCTGACAGCAGGCCTTCCGAGTCACACTCAGCCTTTCCATGTCCTTCCTCCACACTGGCCGCATCTTCCCACTCGCTGCTGTCATCAGCCTCAGACGTCCTAAAGTCACAGAGTCATCGATCAACTGTTAGAAACCAGAAACACTCGACACACGTAGCACTGGAGGGCACACCGGGCAGGGCTCTTGTCGAGGCGGAGCAGCAGTGCTGCCGGGCCAGCCTGGAACTAGCAGGCAGGACACCCAGACAGGAGCCCCACCTCGAGGGCTGGCAAAGGCCTCCACCTCACCTTTCCAATGTCCAGCCATAATACTCTAAGACCACCACCCCAAAGAGGAAGCTCTGAACAAACCACACGCACTGCACACCCACGGCCTCGTCCTCTCCTGGGGGCTGATTGGCCTGAAGGATAAAATCATCTTCAAGCAGATTCTCGGGGTCATCAAAGTCAAAGTCGTCATCAAGAGCTGCAGCAATGTCAGGGTCGAAATCCAGTCGAGGGCCTGGAAGGAAAACAAAACTGAGCAAGAATTCCCCAAACAGCACGATTCATTTCCTTAACGAGCATAATCTGAACACTATCATGGCATATTCTATTTAGGTACCAAGGATAAAGGAATAAAAGCTGTCAGTCAATCTAGTGAGGAAAAGACAGAGAAAGAGAACTGCAAAGAATATGAATTTTTAAGAAACTTCCCCTTTACAATACCCACAGGTAAGAACACCCTCCCATTACATATCTGCAACACTAAATTTTGTCTATTCAGCAAATTTCAAAGCTTTCACATGCAGTGACAAACCAGGCTTTAAATTCACAAGTAACACAAGTGAAGTATTTGTACACTGTTAAACTTTCAGCTTTGTTTCAGGATGAGATTTTAATAAATCCCAGCCCTTTTCTTCAGCTGTTTTTCCTTCTGCAAAAATATCAGTGTCCAAGAAAAACATCCTAAGTATAAACCTGTGATTGGACATGGATCCCAAGGACCCTTACCACAGGGCCAATGCTTAACACCCTGGACCTGTTACTCAAAGCATCCCCCCACTCCTGGGCTGAGTGTGTGCTCACACCCCCTCCTTCTAGGCTCACTGAGCACTCACAGGCCCCTCACTTGTAGGCTATCTGCTCTTATACCCCTCTCCTAGGCTGACTGTGTGCTCTTACACACTCCTCCTTCTAGGCTGACCATGTGCTCTTACAGCCCCCTCCATCTCGGCTGACTGTATACACTTACAGCTCCATCTAGGCTGACTGTATGCACTTACAGCTCCATCTTGGCTGACTGTATGCACCTACAGCCCCCTCCATCTCGGCTGACTGTACACACCTACAGCTCCATCGGCTGACTGTACGCACCTACAGCTCCATCTCGGCTGACTGTACGCACCTACAGCCCCCTCCATCTTGGCTGACTATACACACCTACAGCCCCCTCCATCTAGACTGACTGTGCCCATTCACAGCCTTCCATCTAGGCTGACCGTGCCCACTGACAGCCCCCTCCTTCCAGGCTGTGTGCAATCACACTACTTCACCCCAACCACCATCACATGGCTGTACATGTACAAGCATACCTCATTCTACTATGCTTCATGGACACTGCCTTTTTTTACAAATGAAGGTTTGTGGCAATCCACATCAAACAACTATTGGTGCAATTTTCCCAACAGCATATGCTTGCTTTGTGCTGTGTACTATATGAATTCTGTTTCTAAATGTTTTTCTCAGACATAAATGCTATTGCACCTTAACAGACTATAGCCCAGTGTAAACTGAACTCTCACAGGCACTGACTCGCCTCACTATACTGCTGACCAGTGGTAGTATGGAACTGAGCGTGCAGTCTCTCTGAGGTAGACCTGTCCAGGTCCTAGGTTCCTGTCCAGCCTCCTCTCTTACACTCTGTCCTCCCTCTCCTACCTGTACAACTTTCACTTCAAGGATAAACTCCAACCTGAGCTCCTCAAGGAAGCCTTGTCCGACTCCCTCAGTCCCCTGCAATTATCCACCTGTGCTGCCGCCCTAACTTCTGACTCTCTACTTTCTCAACTGCTGCTAAATCCTCTTAGGGCAGGAATGATGTGTTACTCTCATTTATTTATTTTTGACATGGGCAGGCTCCAGGAATCAAACCCAGGTCTCTGGCATGGCAGGCGAGAACTCTGCCTGCTGAGCCACCATTGCCCGCCATGTTATTCTGTTTTAACCCAATAAAAAATAAAAGTTACCAGGTGGGCCAAAAGTGGCTCAGCAGGCAGAGTTCTTGCCTGCCATGCCGAAGACCAGGGTTCGATTCCCAGTGCCTGCCCATGCAAAAAAATAAAACAAAACAAAATAAATAAGTAAAAGTTACCCACACAGACAAAACTCAAACATCTGCAGTATCAATGAACTAATGCTACGCAGCAATTTTACTTGACAGTTAAGGTAACTAAGAATATCCACAGAAATGTTTGTTCAAGCATATGATGTTGATGCACCCCCCCACTCCCCACAAATTGTATTATGATCATATTTCAATGTATATATAGGTGGTAAAATGGACTTTTATAAATCTAGAACCTACAGCAATCTTGAGAGAAACTATGAAAGCCAAAAGGGAGAGAATTTTCAAAGCTGCACTAAGATGAGCAAATCCAGACACAGAAAGTAGATGAGAGATGACCAGGGGTGGGGGGCAGGGAGCAGGGTGCGTCTGCTTTGTAGGCACTGACTTTGTCTTGGGTCATGAAAGTTTGGTAACAGATGGTGGTAATGGCAGCACAGTACTGTGAATGCAATTAATGCCACTGAAGTGTGTACTTGAAAGTAGTTAAGATGGGAAATTTTATAATATGTATATATTACCAGAATAAATTGTGAAGAAAACCATAAAACCGTACAACACAAAGAATGAATCCTAATGTAAACCATGGACTTTAGTTAATAAATGTTACATTATGTTACCACAAGAGAAAACAAAACGAAAGATCACACGATGGATAAGTAAGTTTAGTTAGATACCATCATTTCCCTTCTCAGTGGGTGAGGGAGGTTAAAGATCCCAACAGATCATCCACTTTCCTCTCCAAGCGGGGATTTGTGAGGACTGATAACAGCAATAAAAAGGACACTGACATGCTCAGGCTCTAACGACCCCTACTCTGAACTCCAATGAACTCCAGATTCAGCTCAGCTGTTTCAACACTCCATCATTACCATGCATTTCCTTTAGTAAAACATAGCTCCAACCACTTGCAAAATCAAAGACAGTACACACCTGAAACAGGAGCTGCTTTATTTAACAATCCAACATCTTCCTCAAACTCTGATGCAAACACTGATGAAGGCAACTTAATTCCGCTGCTCTTGAAAAAGGAATTGCACAATGGTTAGGTTATTTAGAAACACTTTGAACTACTTTTGCATTCTTTCTCCAGTCATGTATCTAAAGCAACTTTCCTACAAATTTACCAGAGCTTTCTCCAGGACATTAACCCCTTTACTCCACCAACCTCATGGACTGTCAGCATGTTTTAGTTAGGAACAGGAACTAAGAAAGGTTCAATCGTTTGCCTGCCTGAGACTGGTCAAGGAAGGTTCTGGAACTCACATCCAGATCTCTTTCCTCCCCTCTCCTGAAGCTTCAAAATAACATGAATCTTCTCACTCTCAAACCAGAGACAAAGTCAATCTCAAGCAATGGTACAGCCTTCCTCAGAATCGGCTCTCTGAAATCCTAGGGTGGTCACGGGTCATTTCTCACAGCCCCTGTCCCTGTGAAACCTCCTGCGTACACTGACTTTACTCCACTGCTTGGGGCGTTGCAACAGCTGCTTGGGTGGTTGACATCTAACCCAGCCTGCATACCAGGATCAAATGAAAGGTCTTTAATATCATTGCCATGTGACTCTGCTGGAATTTACAACAGTGTTTGATTTTTCACTCCATATCTGAGCTCCTCATTTCCAAAGCCTTCTATAACCAAGGCCTACTCTACGTATCCAAACTCGTTACTCAACAAATGACCCCATGCAACCGAAGCCCAGTTCCTCACTGCCACGTAAAAATGAGACTCTCGGGGCTGCCGTGGCTCAGCAGGCAGAGCTCCAGCCTGCCATATTGAAGGTCTGGAGTTCGATTCCTGTTGCCTCCTGCCCATATGCAAATTAAAAAAAAAAACAAAAAAAACCCCACGAGACTCTCTGTACCAGATACTGGGCCAGCCATAGGCTCCACAGGGCACAGGTTTCCCCACGGCACAGCCCACCTCCACCTGGGCCCCCCACGGCTTCTTTCTCTGTGAGGTCCTTTCCACTCTGAGAACACCCACCCACTAGTGGCCCACTCGGCTCCCACCCTCCTGCATAGAAGCCTCTGTGCTTACTGTGCTTCCGCTTTCCTCAGGATGAACTTTCCCTGATGTTCTCTCACCTTTGGCGCTAACCAAACATGTGCTAACAAGTATTCTGACTGGTCCCAAGTGGTCCCTCAAGCAAATGACTAAGGGCATGAGGGTTGAAACCAAGTGTTCCCTGCTGGCCCTCCGACCCTGCCCGCCTCAGCAGGGAGGCAGGGAGTGGGGAGGTCTATCTTCACGGCTGATGTACAGAGATGCTAAACCGCGAGCCTGAGGGGAGCAGGAATGAAGGCTGTCTGCAGCAGGGCTCCCACAGCAAGCTGTCAGGCTTCTAAACTAGTTTCTCAGCAGCATAAACAAACAAGGGGAAAGATTTGTGTTTTTGCTACAGAGTCCTTTTTTTTTTTTTAAAGGTTCTCTTGGCAATGATTTAACCTTAGAATTTGGGGTAACAAGGGGGAGAGGCTTGTGTTCAGATTTAACTTCTTAGACATTTTTCAAATCTTGAGAAATAATCATAAAATCATAAACACAATTAGAGTTTAGATAATGATTACCTTTACCCAAATGAATTAAGAATTAAAAGCTAGTCTTGTACTAGTCAATATAATCCAGCCAGAGTGTTCAGACGTTATTAAAACTTCTCCCCTGTTAAGATAAAGAAGCTAAGCAGCTATCCCCAGAACCCCCACCCCGTCCCAGAAGGAAGTGGTCTGAGCATCCTCCTCCTACAGTGGGGAAGAGGATGGAAACAGCCGCTAGCTTGGCTGTAAGTCTGGGCTTCCACAGGAGGCCGAGGCTTAGTTAGCCAGCATGGTCTGGAGTGGAGCAGCAGCAGCTCTTATTCCCGAGACTTAACCCTGTGATTCTCCCTAAGCCACAGCTGTATACTGGGCAGCCATGGCCACCTCCCAACTGACAGAAAGAGTACCTAGACTTTGTCAGGATTAGAAAATGAGAAATTGGGAAATTTCTCTTCCCTTTTGTTTACAGACCCAACATCTATCTTTTCTTAAGTGACATGGAAACTAAATTTACATCCTTTGAAACATGGGAATTCTAACAGACTGCCTATGAGTAAAATAAACTACAGAAGTCTTCCTACAAAAAAAGAGTGTATAAAATAAGCTTTCTACATAGAAATGTACTCTATATGAAATAAAAAATGAGAAGACAACAAAGGCATGTAATGTGGATGTCCTTAAGAGGGAGAAAAACGGAACTTTAATTAGCAGCAACAATTTCACAGAAATACAAGCTCTCTTAAGTACTTATTGAAAAGTGCCACTCAGCATAACCATGTCCATCCAACTAAGGCATTTACTTTTCATACCTGCCACCAGAGAATAGTTGGATGCACACATGCACGCAACTGTAACAAGGAGCAAGGCCTCACTTTGTGTCTTCACACTGTCACCATGTCTAATCCCAAATATTTAAAATCCAACCTAAAGTTATGATTTTAAAATGGTGGTTTCGTCCCTCCCCCCCCACAGTCCCCCATCACAGCTGAATTGCTGAAATGGCTTACTGGAATTACTAAAGCATCTTCTTCCTCATCTCTCCCGCTGTGCGCACCAAAGCTGACTGCGGGAATAAGCTCCGTGGGGCCAGATGGCTCCTTCAGGTGCTGTAGGTAGTCATAGTTGTCATCAAAAAACACACCATACTTCCTCTGCTCTGCTCGCCTTTCTTCCTCATTCACCTTGGATGACAAATCACATGGAATTAGAGCCCTGTGGCAGTTAGATTCAGTTGTCAGCTTGGCCAGGTAAAGGCACCTGGTTCTGCTGCTGCGGACATGAGCCAATGGCATGTGAACCTCATCTGTTCCTGATTACATCTGCAGTCGGCTAGGAGGCGTGCGGGCTGCAGTGAATGATGTTTGACTTAATTGGCTGGTGCTTAAATGAGAGCTCAACATAGCACAGCCCAAACAGCTCAGCACACCTCATCTCAGCACTTGCAGCTCAGCCCAGGCCTTTGGAGATGAAGAAAGAAATCACCCTGGGGAAAGCTGTTGGAACCCAGAGGCCTGGAGAGAAGGCCAGCAGAGTTCGCCCTGTGCCTTCCCACGTAACAAAGAAACAGCTGAAAGTTAGCTGCTTTTCCTGTGGAGAACTAACAAAATAAATGCCCTTTTATTAAAAACCAATCTGTCTCTGGTGTGTTGCATTCCAGCAGCTAGCAAACTCGAACGGTCCCCTTCCCAGGATAAGGCATAGAAACCTTAGGTGGCACAACTTTCTCAACAGGAGGCATATGGCACATAAGCCTGTTAACTGAAAGTAGGAAAATGATTTTTGATAAACTCAGGAAACACAGAGCTTCTAAATCAGAAGTGACCCAGTTAAGTCCCTACATATTTAAAGGAAAAGAAGACACTCTTCCTTTGACTAGATGTCGCTGTGCAACAATTAAAGCCAAGAAAATACACACACTTTATGTTTTATTATGTACTCGGAAGAGAAGACTACAGAGTCCTGAAGGACATGTCAAATTTCTTTTATTTACAGGCAAAGAAACTTCTCAAAATACAACCCAAATTGGCTTTTCTGAAACCATGGTGAGAGTTACCCAACAGTCCACCACACTACCTACACCTAACGAGTGTACTGTGACGAACAATCAAACTAGCCTTCTTCAGGTTCCCCTTGCATTTTCTCAAAATTTTTACTACTCATGGCCAGGCGGCAAAATGAAATTTATGATTATGAAATGGTATTATTTTAGGGAAGCAGAGATGGAGCTTAAGACGATGCCCTAAATAACACCGTGCATCAGTTGGTGGTTTAATAAATATTTTCCATTACTTTACAAGATTTGCTCATTTAAACTTCTCAAGTATGTTTTATCCTTCCAAGCAAAATAAATATTCATGACGTCAAAAACCACCACATTTACTGAAAATTAAGTCACAGATTTTGTTTTCCAGAGGATCACACTTACCTAAGAATAGTGGCTATTAATTTAAACTATCAACAGTACATCCCCTCTACAAAATCACTGGCTCACAACTGAACTTACCTTCTGTGCAGGCAACAGAACCCTCTGGGGAGCAGTCTCATCAGCTGCTAAAGGATCTCTTTGGCTCCGGTGGACCAAGTGAAAAGACACAGCTTTCTTCTTCTCTATGAAGGGTTTTTTCTTCCTGTGAGGCTTTAAAGGAACAAAATCAGAACGGGTGATCAAAACAGAACCAAAACACAGCAAACAGTTCCTGTGCAGGAATCTCCAAACTACGTAAGTGAAGCTCAACACCTTTTCATATCTATGTTTGTAAGGGCAACGAGCACCACCTATAGTCTATACAATCTACACTTCTCTTCCCTCGACAAATATTTTTTGAGCACCTACCCCGGGCCAGACCTTATCTAGGCACTGGGAATACTCCAGTGGACAAGTCAGACAAAGTTCCTGTTTTTTTTACAGCAGGAAAACAGCTGTAGACTGCAGCAAGCAAAGGAACAAGAAAATAATTTCCGATAAAGAAAAAGTACGGTGATGTGGGAATGACTGAAGAGTTACTGGATGCTCAGGGCACATCTGCGATAGGTGAGCTAGAATGACGAGCCCGCCACGTCAGAATCACGAGAACGTGTAACTACTAAACAAAACCATAAAGCAAGGTCTGGTAAGATTCGTCTTCCTTAACCACATGCTTATTTTGCTACTCAACCTTGACTTTCTAACCAAAACCACTGGCCCAGGCGAGCAAGCGGCCTCGAAGGAGGGCCAGCCCTAGATTCTACCGCAAGTTCCCTTCCCTGGAGCAAAGGGAGTCCCTCTCCGGCCCACCCCACGAAGCACAGGACGGCGTGTCTGTGTCCTGGGTCAGAGGTTTTGGTCAACCTAAGACGCGCGGCGGTGCAGGCCACTCAGGGTAAGGGTGACTTCTCTTTGGCCGTCTCCCTGAAGCGCCACGCGCCCGTGACACCTGCGCCGCGGCCCGCGGCCGCCGCAGCCCAGGGCACTGAAGACCCCGTTCCCGGCCACAGGCGCCGAGACAACTGGGGCTTGCTCACCATACTGCAGCCGCGCGGCGCTCACCCCAGCCAGGGCGGCCGCCGCACTCTCGGCGTCCCGGAGACGACACGCTACGTTCCCGGGTGCAAGGCCCAGCGGACCTCCGTGTTAGAGGCGCGGCCACGCCGGAACCCCCAGCCTGTACGTCAAGCTGTGCGCCCGGAAATGGCCAATCACCGAGGAGCTGATGAGTCGCTCCGGAAGTGACGTCACACGGGCGTAATGATCGCGAGAACGACTGGGAACCGGGCCTCTTCCCGGAGGAGCGAACCCACGCGAGGTTTCAGGTTGCCCTAACAACGGAGGACACCGGGCCGGTTTCCTCCTTAGGCGCGCCGGGCAACCTCTGGTGTTTCATGGACGGCGTTCAGATGCCCCCGTTAACTGTAGGAGACATGTGAACTAGCAGGATGTACTCAGGGACTCTGGTGTGTACGCACCCTGACTTGTGAAGTAGAAATTTGTGTTTATTCTCTTCCGATTCGTCCCTGGCATGTTTTTAACTGGCTGCACCAGTTGGCAGTCAGCATCCCCTTTGAGGAAGAGCTAAGGCGAGCAGGGCGCGCTCTCAGCGCCCTTGTTGGGCCAGAGAGGGTGGTGAATGCGCTCTAGGTTTTACCAGCAGACCTCATCTCAGTGTGTGCTTCCCTCCCCACCTCTCATCGTCCCAGCGTCTCTGTTTTCTTGGACTGTGCCTTCATGTCCCCCGTGTTAGCACTATGGATGTTCATGGAACATCTGGGACAATTTATGCATGCTTTGTATTAAAATGTTTGCATTTCTTAAAAACTGGAATATGATGGAATCTGACCTATTAGCGGTGCAAGGCTAACTTAAATGACATAGCTAATTTTATTCTTTTAAAAGTTGAGAGGTATAAAAATATTTTTATGTTTATAAATACTAGATGTTTAAGAAAACTTGGCTTACTACCTTTACAAATATGATATATAGATTTTAAAGTGTTGTTAAAATGCTTGCTACAGTTGTCTTTGGGCATTTGACGTGCCTACAAAGAAAATCAAATCTATTAAATTTGTATATGCTGTTTAATGTTTTAAAGAAACTATAATGCAGTAGTTGGAGAAGCCATTTGGGTCATTTCTAGAAGAGTGTGTAGTATGTAAATAAATAAAAAAAATAAGGTGAAGGGAAAGAAAAAGGAGCAATTTCAGCTGGCTGGAATGGCATAAAGAAAGCAGCAACACTGGAACAGCTCTCAGTGGCTTTGGGGTCAGTAAATGACTCCGTTTGGCCAAGTCAGGACTAAAGGGGAGCAAGCAGAACCAGGTTTCTGAGCCACTGACTCTCTTGCAGGGACAACCACTGCTGAAACCCCCAGCTTCAGACTGTTAGTCTTGGGGCCAAGCCAAAGTCCATCCAAGAGCAAAGCCTTGGGCAAACCAGCAGGGAAAATGCTAGTTCTCTCCTCCCTAGAAAGTTTACCTAACCATGAAAAGCTAGCATCCGCAGCTTCTGACCTTAGAATCCCTACGGATGGTGCCTGTTTTCAGCCAACGGGCAAATGTTCACACAGTTGGGGTTCTTAGTCTCCGTCTAGAGCTTTCTGTGCTGCATTATCAGGGCCCACCCTTTAAAGGCCTCATCCAGCGAGTGCCAGGGTGGGGGGGGCACAGTGACAGCAGGGCCCTCTCACTGTGCTCGGGCCTCTGGGGTCTGGCTGCCGGGGGCAACAGTGGCCCCTTGACCCAGTCTGGGTCGAGTCCAGCCAGATGTCAAGCCAAATCAGTCAGATGTCCTCACCTGCTGGTTCTCACCTCCGATGGGTTTTTCAAGGCAATGCTGCAGGTAGAAGCTGGTTGGCCGGAGAAAAAGGAGGGGCATGGAGAAGAACTTCCTTAGAGAAGGACTGATGTCTAAGGACACACTGGAGGCCAACTTTCCAAACCTACTAAATATCCCTTTTTGGGGAGATGCCCAATCTTCTATGTCTTCTATCTAGAATAGCATGCTGAAATGACTCTCCGGCTTCCCCCCATATCTGTGTCTCCCCTGAGCTGAGGGTGGATCACTTCCTATTTGCAGTCACTGTTGAGAACCGATTCCCTTTCTGCCCCAAATATGTTCCCAACCCCTCCTTGCTTGTCATACATTAAACAGTAAGTACAACAAGGAAGCTTGCTTATTTCCTCTTACTCCAAAGGACTTTTTTTTTAAGTTTTAAAATATTAATTACCATCTATTTTCAACACCTTGCAGTATTGATATTCCTTTGTTCTTCCTCATGCAGAAACATTTTTAAATTTGCGCATTTAGTCACTATCATTATACACTCTAGGTATTCCTAGATTATACCATCTCAGTCTTTATTGTCTATCTTTCCTTCTGATTTTATTAGTGCCCCCAGGCCTCCTCCCTCTGTCTTTCCCACATTCAGCTTCTACAGTGGTCTAACATTACTGTATTACAGTTAGGTAGTATTGTGCTATCCGTTTCTGAATTCTTACCATCAGTCCTATTGTACAATCTGTATCCCTTCAGCTCCAATTACCCAATAACTACCCTATTTCTATCTCTTGATGGTCTCTGTTACCAACTGAAATTCTCCAAGTTCATTCACTAATGCAAAGGACTGTCTTTTATGTTTACGCATAATAACATCAAATTATGTTTATGCATTATAACATCCTTCCAAGTTTTTACAACACACTATAAGCAGCTGTTAAAAGCAGCCAATCTTCAGAAAGCTGTTTTAAACAAGAAGGACAGATCATGAGGCCTTACTTACAGAGAACCTCAGAAGTGTGGTGCAGCTGAAACAGCAGGCAAGCAGGAAAGCTGTCTTCCTCTTGCTTTACCAGTGAGGACTCCAGGAGCTTTTGATTAAAAAGAGGGAGCGCTGTCTGAATGCGAAAGGAATGGGAGCAAACTAAAAGTGGGCATTTCCCAACGATTTTATTGAGGTAACTTTTCCCAACTTTATACATATATGCATTTATATATACTTAGGAAAGCTCAACGATGTTCTAAGGCACTTGGAATTGTGCACAGCAAAGTATCCCATGACATTACACAACTAAATAGAGTACATTTGCTTTTTAAATAACACAAACACCAGTACAGAATAAAAAAAGATAATACATAGTCTTTCTTTCCGGTTACAATAGTGGAATACATATACATATGTGTGTATACTTGTAGATACTCATACCCACATATTTTATTACAGTACAGATCGAGAACAACCACAAAGAAAGAGAAACTGTCATGTGAGCCAGTGAATGGCTCCAGTTATTTACACACCAAGACAGCACGCTGTGAACACAAAGGGCTTGCTGCTGCGCCGGGAATCGGGAATCAGTCCATTTGATGTATCACAGCTTGCTGTTCTTATCACCTGAACCAAAGCTTGAAATAACAAAAGAAGGTATTCAGTTCTTTGCTTAAAAATTCCTAAAAACAGGAAAAAAAATGACTAGTTATGTATTTTTAGTAGATACTGAATCTGATGAAATCGGTGTAGAATGGTTTGAACATGTTGGCACATTTCTAAGACACAGAAGAAATACTTTAAAAATAAAAGCCAGTGCCTGTATTTTAGGTGAAGAAAGTGGTTTGAGCCTAGATCCACTCTGCTTTCTCCCGAATGCCAGCTGGCATTGCAGTGGAAACTGCTCAGGCTGGGGACGCGCTAAGCAATGTTGCGACACTGTCCAATATAACAAAGCATCCAGTAAGGCAAAAGCTCCCCACATTGGCAAGTGGCATGACTGTATTGCAATTTAACATACCATAAAATTGACCTGAGCTGGGATGGCACTCTGCCTCATTAACTCCCTTCACTATAGTCTTAAAAAACAAAACAAAGCAAAACAAAACAAAAACCTGCCACTTAAAAAGTTACAAATTCATAAGCACCATCAAAAATTTCGCAATACACCACCTTTACAGACTATGAATTGCTCTGCCTTGGAAAAATATATTTGGAGGTTTTAACATTCAAAAAAATTATAGTGGCTAAATGAATTCCATTCTGTTACCCACAATTCATGCAGACAATTCCAGGACATTTTTACCACTTGGTTTTGGCAATGAAAAGCAAGAGAAGGAGTAGGTATGTGCACGCTTGTGTGGCTGGTAGCGATGATACGGTGACCACCTGTGACCACTGCTGGGTGGTGGAGGACATGCAGGTAGCCCAGGTAACCCACCTGTCCTTCATGGCACAGCAGCCACACATCTTACAGGCCAGGTAGGCAGTTCCAGGCCTTGCACTTGGCTCCAAGTCCTCTCTAGCAGGTCATGGGGGCTACCATGGAGGCTGCGGGCCACCGCGTCCAGCATGGAAGCTGATGGAGATGTCCACAGGCCCCAGTGTGCATGGACGGTTAGATGTTGTGTCTGTGGCTAAGCTGGACAGAAGTCTGCATGTCGCTGCCAAGACATGTGACTAAAGGGGTGGTGCTGAAGCAAAGCCATGAGGCCAAAATCAGAGTCAAGTGTGTGCTTTCTGTGGCCCCTCTCCCCTGAGCGTGCTCGGGGATGGGTCGCTGCCTCCAGGGTAGCCCGTCGCAGCTGCCTGGCTGCAGCCCAAGGAGGTGGCAAGGACAGCTGCCTTGAAGCAGAAGGGTCAGGTCAAGAAATGAAGGGGGAAGGCCAGTTGGGGCCTGAGAAACACAGGGCAGTGAAAACGGTGTGTCCTTAATAGGCAGCAGAGGCTGGTGCAGGCGAGGTAGGTCCCGCCACCCAGGAAGGCGACTGGGCACCGGGAGGCTGCTGTGGGGGTCTGCAGTGACTGGGGATGCTCCTGGCACTCAGCCAGCAGGGCCCAGGACCATAAAGATCGTGGGGTGCAGGCCAGTTCCCGTTCAGCAGGCCCTGCTCAGCAACACACACCTGTGGCAGCCCCCCGAGAAACGGGGCTCCACGGGGCCCTACTCAATGTGTTGCTGTGCAAGCAGTGAGCCAAGCCAAAGGACATTTTTTTGTGCGTGGTAAATCCCAGCACAGGCTAAAAATGACCCCCCTGTTTTCACAGGTTTGGCTGTAGGTGGGGACAGCTGCCACAGGGTCCTCTGCTACTTTGTCAGAAATCCTGCAACCTGCACGATGGGATTTCTTAAGTATGATGACACTGTCTTCAAATTAAGCCACGGTGGGCCAGCTTTCTTGAAATGCTAGTGGGGGCTTGTAACTTAAGCTCAGTGACTGCAAAAGGAAAGGTGAAGCGACAAGGAGAGGGCATCGGGTCCTCTCTCGTTGGGCCGCCCATCCACCTGCCAGCTCTGCAGCCACGCCTGAGGCTCATCTCTGGAAGCCAGGCTGGGGCCGCCTGTGGTTGAGTTTGCTTTCACGAAGACCAGCCCATCCGCTTCAGGACGTCTTTGTCCCCTGAGACACACGTTGGTTCTGGAGCTCGTTCTGCCTTGTCAAGTACAACAGAGAGAACTGTCCCACCACTGAACAGGGGCAATAATCCACAGTGGAAGACCAGCCAACTCCAAACGCCAGGAACCGTTATCTAAACAGTTCTTTAGTGCTTAAAGCATACTCTCATGATGCCGAAGAAATAAGCTCTTGTCTCAGAGTATAAGCTCTCATCAGTAAGGTTAGGCCTAACAATTCAGCTGGAATTTAGGAAGACTTCATCTACCGTGCTGATGAGAAGGACCTAAAGCTACCTGGTTTGTAATAGTTTTGATTCCATATCACCTACTCTGAGAAAGATTTTTTACTCTGTATGACATTTACTACTGGGACCACATAAAAAATAGTAACAGACTGAACAAATTTTTGACCAAGAAAGGGAGAAAAAACAAAGCTTCTGCTATTAAGTGTGGCCATGCTGCTATGTAGAAAGTAAGACTGCTGTTTCCTGTGGTGACTGCCATGTGTTAAAACTCTCATTTTTGAAAATTATGTCTGTCTAACTCCATTAAATAGAAATAAAATGCCTGTTCCGTGTTCCGTGGTGCAGCATGAAGCCAGACTTTTCAGTATAAGCGATGCATTTCTTTAAGTGCCAATGCAATGCTGAATTAACTGCAGGGTGTGAAACTGGACTTCTGGGTTTTTAGGGACTCATCTCACATTTTAAAGGTTTGGTGACTTTTCAGAGGTATATTCAACCCCTATACTTCCTAAAACATACTTTCAATAAAGGTTCCAAAATTTCCATGAATAAAACACATTTCCTGACATTAGAAGAAAGGTAAGTAATCTACAACCATTAGGCTGAGAAAGGATATGGAGATGCCACCGGAAAGTCAGTTTCTCTGGGCAGTATCAGAGCATGAGATGCGTTTGCTTTTTCCTTCATTTAAAATGCACAATTAAATTGAAATACCCAAATGCAATTAAAATACCCAAAATGAATCTCTGGGTATTACAGTTTTCATTTAAATCTTTTAAGGAATCAACATAACGATAAATGATGTCTAATATACCACAATGCAAAGAAATTTCACATCTTCCTTAAATTCACGTTCATCGCCAGAGAACTCATTTTGTTGGGCTTCAGTCCATTTAACGCCTTCTTAACTGCCTTGATATTGATGCTCTTTTCCTCTATTTTATTAAAAATAAAGGGCTGTTCGGTTTTTTTGCAGTCTACCTCGTTCTTGCCTGCCTGGGGCCTTCTGGAGCAGGACTTGTTTGCTTCCCTGATCGTATCCTGGGGACTCGAGAGCCCTGCCAGCCTGCCGGGACACCTGAACCAGGAGAAACCCAGAGCTGTGTCACGACGGCCACAACAAAAGGATCCCGTGTGCGCACACAGCTGCTTTCGGGCCCGAACCAGGGACAGGGAAAGGCTTGAGAAACGCAGGTGGGTACAGAAGTGTGGTCACGCTGAGCAGGCTAGTGCAGAGTTTCTGACTTTAAATTTTAATTATTAAAATAAAGCTTTATTTTGGAAACTACAGCTTAGCTCATAAGCCTTTAATTCTTTCCATAGCTTTTTATGTAAAGAATCATTTAATGAAATAATTGGTGGTTCCAAGTCCTTAAAGATTTAGGCTGGTTAAATATTATGAATTGTGGGTAGAAGCAAGCGGGCATATCAATCCAAGGAAAATAATGTACTGAGAGCCCAGATTGTAAATTCTGTACTGGGTGCATCTGACTGTAGGAAATAAGAAATTGCATCAGCACCACTGACGATATATAATGGGGAAAGCTTTTCAACCAGACAGAGACTTCCTATGACCCTCTCTGGAGTGAGAAAATGGTGATACTATCTTAGATTTACCATTCACATAGAGGGTTTGTGAACAGAACTCAAAACAATGTTTGAGATTTTAAATATAAAATATTAAAAGAAACATATTCCATGCTGTTTTTTCCAAGACACTAACATGACAATAAAATAATATAGGGAAAAGGATGGCTTTGGCCAAAAATTAAAGTTAATTTCTATGGCTGGGTTTTAACACTTTGAAATGGACCAAACATCCACATGCAAAACTTGGGCATACAAAAGACTTTTCTCAAAGCAAAAACATGTCTGCTGATGTTAAGAAAATGACATAATGGGTTTATGCTGTCAATACCCTTAAGTGGAGGCTACTTTTCTTAGTTAAAAATGGTCCTGGCCTTTTACAACAGGCCAGCTCGGTTAATTTTTTTTTAACCAAAATCATCCAATTTCAAGTGGTTCTTCAAAATACCAACGAATGACAGGACATGAATTTATCCACTAGATTGAATGCTTATTTTGGGGCTAAAATTTAAAATTAAAATCTTACACATTATGAACCAGAAAATTCCAAGCCAATCTCTGAGAATAAAATAGTCTTCAGATCTCGTCTTCTTGTACGGTTCAACGTGTTTTAATAAAAGGGGCACAAAACAACTGAGAAAGAATAACTAAGTACCAGGTAGGAGTTCCATATACTGAAGCAAATAAAGGACTGGTGCTGGCTGTCTGTGTGAGCATACAGCAGGAGTCGTGCTGTGGCTGGGACTCCGTGGAAAAAGAGTGAGGAAGGCAAGAGAGCAGGCTGTATGCAGGGCCCTGGCCAGAGGCTCGGAGGCAGCCCGCCAGGGACAAATCCCACTGATTCTTTTGCATCCAAAGTCAAGACCACCCTCACGGACACAATCTGAAGACTCAAAGTACACGGTGTGGTTTTCCTCACACACAACGTGGTGGAAATGTTATGTGTTCTTTTACGTCTCTGGGTACTTTCTGATCTATGTGCTTCTTTATTTATGTTTCAATAGCAGCAATTCAACTTAATGCAGCACTGAAAAATAGGCAGTTCTTTCTATTCCCACTCAGGACTGAGCACACCAATACCTGGCTTAAGTTTTAACTTTGGATTTGGATTTTTAAAGGGGGCTGTGATTGTCAATATCCTCTCCTTTGGCTCAGGTGTGCTGGTCACTGCTTTGGAGATAACCAAGTAGGAAAAAACCAAAAGATTTATTTCTAATGCTTGCTACAGTTTTCTTTTTTGCATGGGCAGGCACCCGGAATCAAACCCGGGTCTCTGGCATGGCAGGCAAGAATTCTGCTGCTGAGCCACCATTGTACCACCCGCTTTCACAGGTCACATTTCCTGTGACTTTATCCCGAGTACTGGCAGATTAGGAGAAGGCTGGTACACGAGGTGAGGGGTACAAAGAGATGCAGAGTGCATGCAGCTGTGCTACTGAGAGCGTGCAACAAAATCGGGGTCTGCATGCCTGTTAGGACTCATAGGAGGCGCTTGCATTTAAGAAAAAAGATGCATGAGAACACTCAGGCTTATTTCTGGCAACCAGACGCACTGGCACAACATAAATTAATGGTATATACTGAACCCAAATAACGGTGAAGCAAGAATAGTCTTTTAGGATCAGGTCTCTAAGAAACCCATGTTGGGCGATCAGATCCCCAAATCTCTTAGGACATTCTCAGCTACCCGCTGCCTACCTCAAAAATACATCTATGTTTCAATTTTCTCTTTTCTTCATTAACATAATGAAATACTTTGATTCTGATTTCCGACTCCCGCCCCTTCCCAGTGTCCAGCGAAAATCCCCCCTGCCCACTGTCCTTTGACCCGCACTGGAAAACGTGGCTGTCCAGCAGCGGGCAGCGGCGGCTGTCTTCCGCTCATCTTTCCGGGTGGACGCCCTGACGGAAACGACCCTCGTGACCACGTGTCCCTAACCCCGGCACACAGCTGGCCGGCAGGGGTGGGCGCAACCTTCCCTTGGCCCGTGGCCCCCCAAAGCTGAGCTGCCCCCCGCCGCCCCCCAAGGTAAATGGAAACACACACTTCCGCAGAGAAGCACAGCGGGCGTCGGGGAAGCGGTGCAGGTGGCAGCGAGGCTCTCCGGATGCTCCCGAGGGCCGTGCGTCGGCCTAGGGACGGTGGAACCTGCAACGAGAGAGGGCAGTGCTCAGGGCAGCCGGGCTCTACGCAGACCCGCCGGGCCCCGCCTCGGCGACACGGGTTACGGCCACCAGCGACCCCACAGAAGACAAGACCAGGCTCTAACGGCCCCGTGGGGAGCAGGGCAGCCCCAGAGGAAAGCAGTCACAGCGACCCAGGCCTGGCTGGGGCTCACGAAGCCGGGGAGGCGTTGCCGCAAGGATCCCGCTGCCTGCAGGTCGTTACGGGAGGAAACAGCCTCAGCCTGGCATGGCCTCCGCTGTTGACTCCACGTCCACTTCCTACACCCGAATCCCCCCGGGGAAGAACGTCCGGGGGCCCCACACGTGGCCTCTCCTTGCAGGCCTGCACTTGTGGTCTCATATAATGTCCCATCTTTTAAAGCGCGTCACATGTGCCGCTGGCCTCGCTCTTCCCTCCAGCCACTCTGATCACCAAGTCCTGCCCCGGTGACCGTCGACCTGAGTTGACAAGCGCCCTGGACACTGGCCAGCCCGTGCTGCGTCCCCCGCGCGCTCCCGTTGCCTCCCACCCATGGCTTTCTTTCCAAGGTCAAGGCCGAGAGCCATGCTCTTCACGGAGCCGTGCCCGGCCCGCCTCTGCAGCCCCTTCTCTTGCGATGCCAGCTGGCCTGCAGCTCCGATCAGGCAGCCTTCCCCCTGCTGGGCCCGTGCCACCCGCCCCAGGCTCTCGCCCCCAAATCCAAGCCCCCAACCTCATCACAGAACACAGACCGCCCTTCCAGTCCCTGGCTAGAAATGCTCACGGCCCCCACTCCCAAAGGGCAACAATGTAGTTCCCTACAGGGCGACCGGGGCTGCCAGGCCATGGCCCCACCTGCGCTCCCAGCCACGCCCCCACAAGGCTGCAGGCCGGTGCTAGCCCCAAAGGAGAGGCACGCCTCTCTCCTATCCTGAGCACCCTTTCCTCCCCGCCCAGCTCGGAGGGCCACAGTGGCCCGAGCCCCTTTCCTCACCTGGTGAGAAGCATTCACCACTCTCCCCTCTGAGTTCCCACCGCACACCCATCCTACGGACGAGCCCTGCTGCGGGCATGATGCGTGCAGGAACGTGCTCTGTGCACACGTACACAGCACAGGGCCTGGCACGGGAGGACCCAGCAAAGGAAAGGCACAAGCACAGATAAGCTGGACTAGCCGTGATCCCATTGCCCGAGAAGCGGTGTGCTGACACATCACCTTCGCTACATTCCTTCTGCAGATGTGAAATTTTACAAGTTAAAAGAACAATAAAAATTGCATATGCCCAAGTGTTCCAAAACCAGCAAGCCTGCGAATAAAGTGGAAATGGGCCTGCACTGAGCTCGCCTCTTAACTCTAGCCCTGACCTCACACAGAATGTGAACTCCTTTCCACCTCAGGTCCTTTGCCCCTGCCCGCTCCGACTGGTCAGCTCTTAGCCCACCTCTCCAAGGTGGAGCAGGGGAAGCTACCTCTTTCCCTGGAGAACGCTGCATGGGAGACTACTTCTGGAAAAAGAGGAGCCGTGCAGAGGGATCTGGCTGCGCCACCCTGTCCGTCCAGCACCCAAAATCTGCGGGAGTCTGGAGACCGAGGTTGAGACAGGGCTCCCCTGGCCAGGAAGGCCGCATCAGGGGCCGCGGAGCAGAGCGGACGGCGCGCCAGGCTGTGCAGGCTGTTTATTCCCTCAGAGGGAAGGCCATCACTGGCAACTCCCCAAATGCAAACACTGCCACGTGTTTATGTTACTTTGAGGAGAAATAGCAGTATTTACCACCACTTTTTCCTCTTAAATACTGAAAACAATTTTACTATCACAGGCATGATTTTAATGTCTTGGAACCAAGCTATTTCCCTGCTGGACTGCACCTCTCTAAGGAAATAGAAATTAACAGGAAAATAGCAGTGACATGGGCCTTACTGTCTTTAAGAATACTTAGGTGAGACGCATTTATCTTAGTGGTATGAATATTTTATTTTCCTCGTCTGGAAAGACATTTTAAAGACTGTTAATCGATATACTTTTGGATAGCTTTTAAAGTTTATCCTTCATATCAGCTTAACAGCAAAAAGCTTGTACCTTCCCCCTGAAAGGCAGTTCTTAAAATCTATTAATATTGACTCAAATAATCGAGGTATCAATAGACTATTTTGTGGCACACACAATTGTATTGTAAATTTCCTCTAGATGAATAAATATAGAAAAATAGCCAAGAGAATTTTGAAGGTGAAATAAATGCCCCATCAGGAATAAATACAGATTCTGCATTTATTCTAATTAAAAGTATGGCCAGCACAGGGATGGACAGCAGCTTCAGTCATAATAAAGAATTCAGACTGACCCGTGTGCACATCAGCACAAGAATTTCACATCCCAGGGAAAATATTGCTGGGACTATTGATATAGAAAAAATAAAGTGAGTTTACTCTGCTGCTTCATACACACAATTAAATGCCCTGCAGATAAAACGTCTAAGTGTAAAAAAACTTGATAATAGTTTTATAATCCTGGCATGGGGCAGGCCTTCCTACATAAGACACAAAACACTGAAGCCAAACATAAAAATACAGACAGATCTGAATAGACAGAAATTTAAACAAAAGACCATAAACAAAGTTAAAAAGTTAATAACCAATTTGGGGAATACATTGGTGACATGTGAAAGTGCTGAGGTTAATATCTGAGGAGTTTTACTAACCTACATGAAAAAGACAAACAACCCAAAAGGAAACTGGCCAAAGGTTTTGAATGAGCTAATCAAAGAATAAATACATAATAAAATGGTCAATAAAAATAGGACTATTTTTAAAAATAGAGACATGAAAGGACGCCCAACTTTGCAGAAATCAGCAAAACTATCATTCCCCGTTTAGGAAGCAGACCCCTTGCCTCCCAAAGAATGTGCAGCTGAGGGTGAGTGGGCTGGGCACACTCATAAAATCCAGGTCACAGTGGGGCCCCCGGGGAAGGTAACACAGAACAGTGTAAAAGAGGGACTGCCGCCTTGCACACTGATCCTGGGACGCACCTCGGAAATCCTGGAACGGGTGCAGAGAGACCCATGTACACAGAAGATCCACCCCACGTTGTTTTGGTGAAACAGAAACGGGAAACTCCAAACATCTCCACTGAGATGAACATTATCTAACATGAATGTGGTCATGTTAAATAAATAACACCCATGATCTGATATGCCTCGGAGCCACCCAAAGGGGTGCGTAAGGCTACATGGAAGGATTTCTAGCTGCTGGCTCTGCATGCGATGAGAGGATGTGCAAAGGTGTGTGAGGACACACACACTGTGTGCGTGCATGTTTGTAAACACACAGGAAAACATCTAGAAAGATTTACAGCAAAGTTCACCAGCGGCTGCGGTGTAAATAGGAAAGAGGCTGGGGAAGGGGTGGAGGGGTTTACTTCTACCTGGTAGACTTTCATACTATTGGAATGATAAATGAGAACATATTATTTTTGTACTTTAAAAATGCATCCATAAAAAAGAAACGACCCTTTCTTCTGCCTGCACCTTCAGTTGACTTCACTTGTCCATAGAGTATGACAAAAGAGAAACAATTCCTTTCAGTGTGAATGCTTACTTCTAACAAAATGAGAACATCCACCAAAAGGCACTGTTTTCTTTGCATGGGTAGGCACTGGGAAATGAACCCAGGTCTCTGGCATGGCAGGCGAGAACTCTGCCAGTGAGCCACTGTGGCCTGCCCGGCACTGGTTTTGAAGGGCTGCTTTTCTACACATTACTTTGGAATCTGTTCTCTGCAACCTGTGCTGGAGTGAAGATCCAGTGACAACGTGCTGTGCTTTCTGGATGGCCACCGCTGGGGGGACGAAGTCGCGGCAGCTCACGGGTGGATGTCACCATCCAAACCCCAGCTCCAGCTGGCCAAGCCACCTCATGACCACCTTTTTGAGCTGCAGCCACAGGAGCCACATTTTAGCCAAGTTTTCCTGACCCCAGAAGAGGAACAGAGAAAGGAAAGGGATGGCCAGGTCTAGGCTCATGTTATAGGGGGAATCACGTCCCCCAGAAGATTTGTCCTACCTCCTGACCTTATGTGGAAACAGGGTCCCTGAAGACGTGGTTAGTTAAGATGAGGCCAAGTGGAGTAGGGCGGGGGCGGGTCCCAGCCCAAGAGGACGGGGCCTCAGAAGAAGGGGACATTGGCATACGGAGCCAGAGAGTGGCCGTGGGGCAGAGACAGAGGCTGGAGAGGAGCAGCTGCAGGCCACAGCGTGCCCAGGTGGCCGGCCACCAGCAGACACTGGAGGAGGCCAAGCAGGGTAGCCCTGGCCGGTTTCGGAGGGCCTGGGGCCTGGCCGACACCCTGACTACACACCTCCGGGCCCAGAGCTGCAGGAAGTAACGTCTGCCGACTCAGGGCACCCACGTCACGGCCGCCCTAGGGAGGTGATCGATGGCCCAAGCGTGTTCTCAATAGCGCACATGGAACCAAACCCTCAGAGAATAACTCTATTCACTCGGGATGGCTGAAAGGCCACAGGCAATTAAAAACAAATACGGGAAACAGCAGGAAACCATGGAAGAAAGAAGTCGCCCCACGAGAAAGAGGGGCCTTTGCACAGCAGCCATGTGCATGTCACGGGGCCTCCGTGGACCTCGGGGACGGGGTCTGGCAGTGCATGGCCAAGGCGTGAGGCACCCCCTCCCCCTGCCGAGCCCCCCCAGCACAGGGCACCCCTCAGCCAGGGCCTGCGGCACAGAGGCAGTCTGCAGAGCGTGTTTCCTGCCTAAAGCATCAGTGTCTGCTTTTACAGAGACCCCTGTGGCCTGGCACCCTGAGAAATACCTTTACAATTCAGCGTTTAGAGATGTGATTTGCATAGAAATTCTGGGAGCACGGCTGCTAACTAGAGCAAAGCAGGTAAAACCAGGAAAAAGCAGTAAACAGAAGGTCCCTGGAAGAGGCAGGGGGCATGATGGGTTCCCCAAGTTCCCCGGGGGTGTCAGCAGCCTGGGAGGTGGCGGGGGCAGGGGAACTGGAAGGAGAACCGAGAGGAGTGCAGCCATCTGTGGATCAGGACACACTGGGTCCCAGCGTTGGTTTGTCTTCTGGGAACTGGGTTTCCCTCCCCTCCAAGCCGGCGTCCAGAGGCCCGAAGCAGACCCCAGGAGCCCGCCCAGGCTCGCGCCACCATCTATTCTGGGCACCGAAGTTCAACGGGGGCTGTTTCAGAGCAGACACTTCGTGCGGACGCTTGTTTTTTGACCCAGAAAATGAAACTAAGCACAGAGCATAAGACAAAAATGCAGCCCCTTGGGATGATTCAGATTTCTCTGAGAAAAAAGGGGAAGTTTTAGGTTGTATGTGTTACTAGAGTTCAAAAAGAAACACAGAACTGCACAACACAAACAGCAAACCCTAACGTAAACCAGGACCAGACTTAACGGGATAATTACACCCATATTCTCTCAGGGGCTGTAGCACCAGTGCCAAGGGTTACGAGTGGGGAAGGGCACGTGGGAACTCTGTAGTTTGTGTATGATTCTCCTGTAAACCTACAACTTCCCTAACAAAAAATAGATATTATTTAAAAAAAAAAGAAAAGTTATTTTGAAATTCTTATTCAGGGTGATTGGTTTTAGTGTCCCTAAAGAAGGACACTGACCATGTCATGAAATCTAGGAGGTTATAGTCTCATCTCGTCGTGTCTTTCAACACCACCACATGGAATATGCAATATCAGTAAAAACACCCGGGGTGAAAGTGAGAGAGGCAGGAATTCCTCATTCGATGGTTTAGGTTCCACTGAATTTTGTCCACCTACCTTGTAAACTGTCGACTCTCTTCATGAACCTCCATTTCTGTGCTTTTGAATTCATTGAGTTCTTTCCTGATCGCTGCCTAAACAGGAAAAGAGAGAGGAACAGGGTTGTTACTCAGGCAGAGGTCAGCACAGCACAGTGGGCTGTGGGAGATGGGATCGGCCCACTCAGACCCCTCCAGGCCCTGGTCCAGGGGCTGTGGACGTGCATGTGGGCAGTTCCTGCGGGGGTGAGGTTGCGTGGATGCACGTGTGGGCAGCTCCTACGTGGGTGAGGCCGCATGGATGTGCGTGTGAGCAGGTCCTATATATGGATGAGGCCGTGTGGACGCACATGTGAGCAGCTCCTACATGGATGAGGCTGCGTGGACGTGCATGAACAGCTCCTACGTGGGTGAGGCCGCATGGACGTGCGTGAGCAGCTCCTATGTGGGTGAGGCCATGTGGACGTGCATGAGCAGCTCCTACGTGGGTGAGGCTGCGTGGACGTGCATGAGCAGCTCCTATATATGGATGAGGCCGTGTGGACGCACATGTGAGCAGCTCCTACGTGGATGAGGCCGCATGGACGTGCATGAGCAGCTCCTACGTGGGTGAGGCCACGTGGACGTGCATGTGAGCACCTGCTACGTGGGTGAGGCCACGTGGAAGCACATGTGAGCAGCTCCTACACGTGTGAGGCCACAAGGACATGCATATAAGCAGCTACTACGTGTGTGAGGCCACATGGACGCATGTGTGAGGAGGCCGAGTGGAAACGTGTGTGAGCAGTTCCTATGTGGGTGAAGCCTATTGTTTAAGCCAACCAGGGCATGCCATTGTCCTAGCAGCCCTGACGGATAAGACAGGAACAGGGGCTCTTTTAAGAAACGTCCTGTAGAAAGTAAGGGCTTCCCAACATCTATTGGACAGAAGCTGACCAGTGGAATTTCATCCCATAACCAAACCTGCCGAGGGTGCCTCCAGGAGCTGCTGGCCAGGTGGGAGGAAAGGCCTTTGCTAAGTGCATCGTGGGCCTGGCCAGCGGGTCACACGAACACACACGTGGCAGTCACGTGGAAATTTCAAGCTACAAGATTTTCTCAGAAGCAACACCACTTTCCTATGAAAGCCCTGCATGTAACGCTGCCCACAGCCTCCTCCACTGGGCGCCACGACCTACTGAGAAGGCAGCTGCTATTGATGCTTTTGTTTCAAAAGGTTAGACGGAGAATTTAAAATTTTCAGTACAGTACTTAATGCTACTCAAAGAAAACACCAAGTAGAATGTATTCTTATTAAAAGAAAACACAACCCATGCCAGGCCAGTCTGGGTGTTCCAAGAGATGAGTATGTAATTCAGGTTAAAAAGCTGAGATAATCATCAAAAGATTAACATCAGGTATCCGTCAATAAGAGAGACAGGATCATGAATGTTTTTTGGTTTCAATCTTTTGCTTATCTTTGTCTACAAATAACGCATCACTCATGTAAAACATGTACTAGTGAAAACACCCCATAACCTCCATGCAGGATGGATTTCTCAGCCAAGACAGAGAATGCTAATGCCAGCTTAAGAGAAGTGCCTTCACCGAGCATAAGAAAATCACGTTGTGGTTGGAAAATGAAGAAGTTTAGAAAAGGAAAAAGAGAGAAGGAAGACCTGAGGCCCCACTGGCTTTCTCCTATCTCTAACACTTCTGCAACCCCACCTCCCATGCACCCCTCAGTGCTCCTTTCAATGTCTCAAATAGAGCCTGTGGTCCCAGGCAGTCTCTTCTCCCCAGATACATTCCTCAGCTCCCGTGGCTTCCACGGGGAGCCCATGGCTGGGAAGAGTGGCTATAATTCTTGCAGCCCACTTTTGGAATAGGTGAAGCAGGGAAATGCCTGCACCCCGGGCATGCTTGCAGCTTGTCTCCTTCGCATGGATGAAAAGGATGTGGCATCGCTTACCAGGAACACTAAGCCTCCTACCAGGAGCAGCACTGCCATTGGTGATTAATAGCCATCAAACTTTCTTCCTTGAAAGGAGGCATTTAAGTCCGGAGGGGCAGGGAGGCCCATCTCTATGCTTATTTCCAACTTCGTAGTGGAAGTGAAAGGTGGTAGACCAGTAGTCAGAAGGTGCAGTTTCTGGTCCTGGCTGGGCCCTTGAAAGGGGTGTAACCTCCATGAACCTCTCTATGCTCTCCAAAACCTCGGTCTTCCCATCTGAGAAATGGGGATGAGAATTCCTCACAATACTGAGATTCGAGTAAGAGCATATTTAAAAGGTTTTGCATACTGTAAAGGCGTCCATCAACTGTCATTTATAATTGTTGAAAACAAATTAAAATTTAGTTTGTAATTGTGGTTTATGATTCTTTCATTTTCAATTACAGAAAATCTACTGTGTGCAGAGATACTGTCACTGAAGGAGGCTCAACAATACGGCAAAGTCCTTATTTGGGAAAGATAAGAAATAGACACATTAGTAGAATTTAAGTCAATTAAGTGGTGTCGTGTGAGTTACACAAAGTGAAACCAGGAAGCTTAGAGGCCTTAAGGGAGAAGGGGCACTTGAGCTGGTCTTTGGGATACACTGAATAGGAAGGTGTTTCGGTCTGAAGGTATTATGTGCCCCAGAAAAGCCATGTTTTGATCATGATCCAATCTTGTGGATTGGATTAAAAGCATGTTTCTTTTAATCCTAATTCAATATGGTAGGGCAGAAACTTTGGTTAAATTATCTCCACAGAGATGAGACATGCCCAATTGTGGGTATGACCTTTTGATTAGATGGAGAGGTAACCCTGCCCATTCCAGGTGGGTCTTGATTAGTTTAGTGGAGTCCTTTAAAAGAGGAAATGTTTTGGAGAAAGCTTAGAAATGACAGAGATGACAGAAACTTCAGAGCAGAGCTGACACAGATGCCAGCACTTGGAGGAGAGAGATGTGGATGTTTGGAGATGCTTAGAGCCCAGCAAACATTGTCATGAGATATTAAGCAAGCCAGAACCTGGAGAGAGCCAAGGGAAGCCAAGAAATTAAAGCCAGCCTTAGAGAAGCAAAATGAGGAACCCCCAAAGGAACAGAGGATGAAAGCAACAGAGCCCAGGAGCAAGGGACCAGCAGATGCCAGCCATGTGGTTTCTCAGCTGACAGAGATGTTCCTGACCCACTGGCTTTTCTTGAATTGAGGTATCTCTCCCTGGATGCCTTAGTTTAGACATTTTTATTGGTTTAGAACTGTAAACTTGTAACTTATTCAATTTCCCTTTTTAAAAACCATTCCAGTTCTGGTATACCACATTCTGGGAGCTTGCAAACTAAAACAGAAGACATTCAACCTGGGCAGAAGAGGATGAGAAATAAGAACACAAGTGAGGGCCCAGCCAGAGGAGGCAGATTTGAGCAGGCTGGAACATAGAGCAAAGGGAAGGGAGCAGGAGAGATAAAGGCTGGAAAGGATGATGGGGGAAAAAATGACTGCAAATTTGATAAAATGGAACTAAAATCAAAAATAATAATCCAGATTTCAGACCAAAAGTAGAGTTTTGTCTACATTAGCTATACATGTTCCACATCAAAACACATGAGATTCCACAACTTTAAAATAGAGAGGGGTGGCCAGGGGCCACCTATCTGTGACAGGTCATCCTTCCAAAGGTGGTCACAGAGAGGGGCGTGCAGGAGCCACTTCACATCAGCAGGTGAGAGCAGGACGTGGACACTTCAGGAATATGCCAACCCGGGCTAACGGCAGCTGTGACGACAATCAAACACCCCACTGTAAAGAGGAAGGCACCACGGGGGTCCCTGTGCTGACGGACCTGCTCTGTATGCTGAGCGTCTCTGAAAATCACCTGGACCTGCCAACACCACTCAACGGGCAAAGAAGAGTCTTTTCAGCGGGTGGGGCGGGGACACTGGAGGCCCACGGGGATGGGAGGGAAGTCAGACCCCTGCTCACAGCATACGCAAAAACCACCCAAAACGCAAAGGCTAAACCTACAAAAGGCTTAGAAGGAAACCTAAGTGTACGTGTTTACAACCTTGGGCTGGGCAAGGTTTTAGATAAACAACCAAAAGCATAAGCAAAAAGAAAAAAAGTACATAAGATGGACAGCATCGCAACGAAATGTGTGTGTTTCAAAGGACACCATCAAGAAAGTGGAAAGACTCAGAAAGTGAAAAGAAAGGGAAGGAGAAAGGGAGGAAATACGAGCAAATCTCCTATCTGATGAAGGTTTAGTAGCTGGAATATGTAAAGAAGTCTCAATCAGTGGGAGTGACCGCTGGCGAGCAATGGGTTTCCTTCTGGGGCAGTGGCTACATCACTCTCTGCACTGCTGGACTTTTACGCCTTCACCTGCCCCGTGACCTGCCTTTCTCAGCTGCTGCATCCGAGTAACAAGACTGCGAATGGTGGGGGCGGCAAGGTGCACTCTCCAAACACGGCCCCAGTGACACCTCCAGCCCCGTCAGCCCACTGCTTGGCCCTGCCACTGCTCTGCCAAGAGGTGGCTAACCCCGCCCCCGTGAACCTGGGGGGTGCGGTGGGGGCCGTGACTTGCCTGTAACAGATAGAATATGGTGCAGGTGTGGCTGAGAGCCTCCCTCAGCTGGGCTGGAAAAGGCCATGCCGTTCTTACCTGGCTCTGGATGAGGCTGGACACCAGGTAAGAAGTCCGATAGCCCAGAGGCCACCATGCAGGGGCCACGTGTTGGTGTGCGGTGGACAGTGAGCCCAGCCCCTGGGCACCCCTACCTGGCTCCCCGCTCAGAGCCTCTGGAGAACTGGCCACTGGGCTCTAACCTAACTCCCCTGCCGCAGCACCGGCAGGAGATAATCAAATGGCTTCAGGACAGTCCATTGCACAGAAACAGCTCCTGTCAACAGGGCCGTCGAGGAGCCACAGTGAGGGGGGACCAAAAGCCCACTCCTGAAAGGAAAGGACGGACGGGACCACGTTGAGATGTTCTGTGCTCAATGACGCGCCTTCTGCTGAAAAACAACCAACAAGCTGAACAAAATGTTAAAAAATCATCTTAAAATGTCCCGAACAGCTAATAAGAGGGTTAAAAAAAGAACAAACCCCACTCTGGCAAGAAGTGAGTCAATGCACAGGAAACCCTGAGATGGAGGGAGGCCTGTGAGTGAGGGTTTTGGGGGAATCCAGTGAAGCTGAGCAGGGATACCCACAGGCTGCTGGCTACCCAGGGCCAGAGACCAACTCGCCCCGGGGTGAGTCCAACGCACAGCCCTCCGTCCATGTGGGCAGCACAAATGGCCATGAGAGCGGCAGGTGGCGCTCGGTGAGGAGACTGGACAAAACCAGAAGGCGGACAGACGCACACCCCAGATTCACAGCACAAAGGCAGTTCTGGAATACCTGATTCTGAGAAGCTCATTTTAAGTAATACCAGACAGAACAGACTTCACAACGAAAAGCCTTGCCTGAGATGGACTCTTCTAATAAAGGTTCATCAGGAAATGCCACTATGTTAATTAAACTTCCACACACCCAATGACACAACTTCAAATAGATGAATCAAAGATTCACAGAATAATAAGGAGAAAGAAAAAGGTCCACAGCATAGTGGGGGATTCAACACAGATCATTTGTACCTGATCTATCAAGGAGATAAAAAGATGAGAAGGACACAGAAATAGAAATCAGACTAACAAGCCTGAGTGTTCAGGCTTACGGAGAACATTGCACACTGAAACTGCGGAGCACGTCGTTCGCAAGGCTCTACGGGGAATTTAAGGTTGCCAATCCCATCCTTTAAGAATCCTTAAGACCACACCCCAGCTCACGGAAGCGGGACCTCGGGTGGGCATTCCAAGGCGGAGAGCTCGGCGTCCTCCAGGGCGTCTGGTGCTTATGTCACAGATGAAAGGAGACCGAAAACTAACCATCGACAGAGCCCTTCGTGAGCTGGGAAAGAACCGCCACATAAAGCCAAAGAGATCGAGGGAGAAGATGAAAGAGCAAGCAGTGGCATGGAAACGCGAGAGAGGGGTCAGCAGGGCTAAAAGCATACCTTACACCGTCCCCCGAACTGACTGCAGGTAAGTCAGGATTTAAACGGGAAGAGGAAACTATGCACCTTTCAGCAGAAAATACAGGAGAATATAAATTGCCTTCTTATATAAGAAAGACTGTTTCTAAATTAAGAAAATCACAAACCATAAAGAAAAAGGTGATACGTCCAACTACGGTACTAAGATTGAGAACTTTTATTTATCAGACGACACCACGAAGAGACTGCGACGTGTTAAACTGGGAGGGATACGGCCGAGTCTGCTCCCCTATTTGCTGGGCTACAGGAAAAACACCTAGGACTCAGCAGGAATCGACACCCTGGAAGAGAACCGGCAGAGGCAGCGCTGGGCGGGAGCAGGCGCCGAGGCCCCCCACGCACGGAGGAAAACCGCCTGCTGAGGAAGCTGCACGTCTAGACACGGTGCATCTCAGCACAGCAGCCCAACTGCACACCCTCAGTGTGGACGGAACGAAGCAACGGCCAGAAAGACGCCGTGTGAGTCCAGCTGGGTGAGCCCCCAGCCCCACCCTTCTCCCCCAACCCGGGCCGGATCCCTGGCCACGACCAGGACCACATGGGGGCTTCTCCCGGGACCCTCCAGCAGCGCCCTTGCGCCTGCCCTCCCCATCCCGGGCTACACCCCCTCCTGCAAGCCCTCCTTGCTGCCTGGCTGCACAGGCCTTTACTGTGCTTATGTCATGCGTCCCTCTCAGCCCCCATGCCCTGTGCTGCCTCGTCTTCTTCTTCCTTAGGGCATGGGTTGTGAAATAGCTTAACCTACACAGCAAAGAACACACAGAACGGACCTGCAGTCTAAATAACGGGAATAAAGCATGCGTCCTCCTAATCCAACCGCCCCGGCTGAGAACCTCACCAGGAGGTGTCTGGGACCTCACCAGGTGTCTGGGACCTCACCAGGAGGTTTCCAGGACCCCTCCTCAATTGGACCTGCCCCTGCACGGGAGTGACCCACACCTGCCCTTTGGGTAAACCGTTCCCTTTCTTATTTGAGAGCAGTCTGCCCACCAGCATACATGCCATGAATGATGCGCATGCTTCTTTTTACTTTGTGGACGGCAGGGTCTCCCACTGCCCACTGCGCAGCTGGTGAGGCCTCCGCGGACTCGCGCACGTGGCCACCAACCACACCCTGTGGCCCCAGCTGTGGCCCCTGCACAACCATGAGCCCTGGGGTCAGCCCCTCTTCTGGTGGCTGGGTGGGGGGCGTGGGCCTTGGGCTGGGCCCCCCAGTGGTCACCATGGGCATGAGAGGATGGGTCACCCCGGGGCCTTGGGCCATTCCCGGTGACCCCGAGGTCGAGTCCAGGACCCGAGGCTCCCAGGCCCCCTTGCCCCTCACTGCCTCCCTCAGCCCTGAGTCCCCCCAGGGCCATTGCTCCCCCCCTTTCTCTCGGCTCCTTCCTGGGAGCGTGAGGGGTCGCGCAGGTCTTATGAACTCACGTCCTCGCTGCCCAGCCGGCTTCCCACATCACCCGGGCGTGAGGTGGCCGGGTTTCTGTCTCGTGGATGCGTGTGCTCTGCCAGCTGCTCAGGGTGGCCCTCCAGCCCGGCACTGCCATGCGGGACCCTCCCTCTGCCCCCTGCCTGGCAGCAGCCGCCACCTCGACCTCTGCTCCCCTTGCAGGTGCTTCTTCTCATGGGGTCTCACCCTGAACATGGGGGCCCCTGGCGAGCTCGCCGGCCCCTTCCCTTACAGCCGCCCCCTTGCGCTCTCTCCTCTCCGTTTTTCTTCTCTTCTTGTCAGCTGATGAACCAGAATCTTTAGTACGTGCTCAACACAGTAGGTGCTTCACAGAATGAAACCTCCTGTTAAAAAGTGTCAGCACTTATTATCTAAACAATGGTGATTGTGCCAGTTTGAAAGGATTTATGTACCCTAGAAAAGCCTTGTTTTAATCCTAATAATCCTGTGAGAGCAACAGTTTCTTCTAATTCCTACTCAGTACTATAGGTTGGAAACTTGGTTAGGTTATCTCTGCGGAAATGTGACTCAATCAACTGTGGGTATTAAACTTGATTAGATGGAGACGTGTTCCCCCCCATTTTATGCAGGTCCTGATTAGTTTACTGGAATCCTATAAAAGAGGAGACATTTTGGAGAGAGTTCCTTTTGAGAATGAGGAGAGAGCCAGAGAACCACGACAGAAAGAGGAGAGACCCCGCGTCCACCAGCCAGCGACCTTTGGAGATGAAGAAGGAAAGGCCTCCTGGGGAGCTTCATGAAACAAGAGGCCTGGAGAGAAAAATACCAGATATTGCCATGTTCACCATGTGCCCTTCCAGATGAGAGAGAAGCCCTGACAGTTTGACATGTGCCTTCTCACCTGAGAGAGAAACCCTGAGCTTCAACGGCCTTCTTGAATCAAGGTATCTTTCCCTGGATGCCCTAGATTGGACATTTCTATACACTTGCTTTAATTTGGATATTTTCACAGCCTTAGAACTGTACATTAGCAGCCTATTAAACTCTCCTTTCTAAGAGCCGTTCCGTTTCTGGTGTGTTGCATTCCGGCAGCCAGCAGACCAGAGCAGAGACTGGCAGGCACTGGCGAGGGCGTGCGGCCGCTGGGAGGCTCGGGCCCGTGGGTGGGCGTGCAGAGGGCTGCAGCTGCGGATCTGCCGCAGGGGGCTACCCCGAGGGTGCGCAGGCCTCACGCTGACGCTGGCACACAATTCCTCGCTGCAGCACGAGTCACAACAGCCCAAGCGTGGAAACAGCCCAGTGTCCACGACAGATGAAGTGCTGACCAAACTGTGGCCGAGCCATGCAGCAATCAAAAGGAAGGAAGTTCTGCTTCATGCAACAACACAGAGGAGACCCGCAGACATTGTGCTGCGGAAAAGCCAGACACTAGAGGACGAATATTGTATGGTTCCCCTTGAACGAAACCTCTAGAATAGGCAAATTCATAGAAGCAGAAAGTGGACTACAGGCTACTGGGGGCCGGGGCGGGTAGGGAAGGGGAGTTGTGCTGAAACTGCACAGCCCCCATTCGGGGTGATGGGAAAACTGAGGAAATGGATGGCAATAACTGTGGGACGACACTGGGGATGTAATTCAGGCCACTGAGTGGGGCACTGAAAAACGCTCACGTGGAAAACGTTACGTTACACATATGCCTCGCCAATAAATTTTTTAAGACGTGCACGCATGCACGAGCAGCATAAATCCCTACTTCCAGCGTTGAGACTGCAGCTTGGAAGTCTACTCAACGCCAAATTACGTTTAGAGACAAAAATGAGAAATCGCAGTCTGGGCTCTCTGGACGGTCCCGAAGCAGAGACTCTGAGGACAAATGGTCAGCGCAAATCTGTGTCACTGCAGGGCATGTCAGAGAACGGCACTTCTTGGCTTTCGGAAGTGTGGGCCAGGACAGAGTCGGTGAGCCCCGGCCCCCGGCCACAGCTGGCCCTCCACCTGCCTCTGTGAAGAAAGCTTTATAGGACCGGCCGCACCCACCCGCGCGCCGCCTGTGGCTGCTCTCAGCGACAAGGACCGGCTGAGCTGCGGCCGCCGGGGCCACGCCGCCTTCACCGGCTACTCTGGGCCCTTCTCGGGGAAGGTGGGGGGCAACTCCCCTGCACGGAGCGGTCGTCTCAGCTGTGCCTTCCGGGCGAGCGGGGCTGGCCACCGGCGAGCCCCGACGTGGCCGAAAGACCCGCCCGGCCCGCGGCACTGGACGCACCGCTCAGCGGACGCACACCCCGCGGAGGCCGGGGGCGCCGGGCGGGGGCGGCCCGAGGGGCGCGGTGCGCGGAGGGGCACGGCCGAGCGCCGCGGGCCACTTGCCTTGTCCGCGGGCGTCAGCCGGACCCAGGGCTTGTCCGCCCGCCGGTCGTAGTCCGGGGACGCGGTGACCTCGACGTACTCGTTGAAGCGCAGGATCCGCCGGGCCTGCAGCTCGGCCACCGACGGCCGCAGGCTGAGCTGGGGGCAGAGGGAGGGCGGCACTGAGCTAGGCGCCCGCCGCGCCAGGCCCCAGAGTCTCGCGGCGGAAGGTCACCGCCGGGCCCCCCGGGGACAGCCGCACCGGGGCGAGGTGGGGGCAGGAAGCGGCGCGCCCCCGCTCCTCCTCCCGGCCCGCCCGCACGGGGAGAGCCCCTGCCGCGATCCCACACGTAACCCGGCTGTCAGGTGGCATCCCCAGGACAATGGTCTCCAGACTCCCAGAGGGGAGGGCAATGTCTCCCTCCCCGTGATGTCCCACCCACCGGGCAGAAACCCACGGGGCAGGCCTAGGAGCAGCGGCCAGGACCGAGGTGCTGCCCAGGGCGGTGAGGGGCAGGCCTGGGGGGCAGGCGGGCCTGCAGGAGGAGGCCCTGCAGCTGCGGTCACACGCCCCACTGCCCCCCAGGGGCCGGCACAGGTCCAGGTGTGCACCTACCTGGTCGGCCCACCCCTCGGGGCCTGCCTTCTTCCCCTGAGGCTTCCTCTCTCACCTGAGGCTCCTGCACTCAGCCCTCCCTCTCTCACCTGAGGCGCCTGCACTCAGCCCTCCCTCTTTCACCTGAGGTGCCTGCACTCAGCCCTCCCTCTCTCACCTGAGGCGCCTGCACTCAGCCCTCCCTCTCTCACCTGAGGCGCCTGCACTCAGCCCTCCCTCTCTCACCTGAGGCTCCTGCACTCAGCCCTCCCTCTCTCACCTGAGGCTCCTGCACTCAGCCCTCCCTCTCTCACCTGAGGCTCCTGCACTCAGCCCTCCCTCTCTCACCTGAGGTGCCTGCACTCAGCCCTTCCTCTCTGCCCACACGCATGACAAGGGACCCCCTCTGCACAGCCTCAGCCTGCTCCAGAGTGAATAGGTCTCGGGCCACGCAGGCAGCCCACATCTAAAGTGTCCGAGGCCCTTGGTCGGAGTGCGGAGTCGAGCAGGGATGTGGCCCTGAGCCCGTCTCATGTCCATAAAGCCCAGGCAGGCCACTGACAGATGCCAGCCCTGTTAGAGGGTCTGTGGGCTTCGTGGTCGCTGGCCCATCTCTCTCCTCACCCTTGTGCTCCTCTGAGGAGAGAGAGCTTTGTCCTGGGGTGGGGGATAGTTTCCTCCATCCACGCCCGGGTGCCCTCAGGGCTCCACCCTGTCCCTTCTGTGCCAGGCAGCCTGGAGCAGGGGCTGGGCTGCTGTGTCTCTGCAGCTGGATGCTCACGGGGCACCCACACGAAGGGCCTGCCTGGAAATCCCACAACAGAGCCTTTTCCAGCTCTGAAACTGGATAGTTACGGGCTCCAAGAGAATGGAAAAGAAATATTTACACTGAAATGCTCATATTGGCTCTCTCTGCATGGAAGAGTTTGTGTGACTTTCTCTTCCTTTTCATTTCCTTTGGCTCGTCAAATATTTTAGCGCAATATGTTACTTTCATAATCAGTAAATGCAGTGTAAAGAGCCTGTGATCTTTAATTTTCAATATTAACATATGATGCAATAATAAATGTAAACGTAATTCATATTGTGCTTATTACAGTGATTTTCATGCCACTGGTGATTTGGGAGAGGCGCCGCATTTACACTTGGGGAGTTGATTTGAACACAGCTCAAAACACATGTATTATTGTCACCATTTCCTCACCTTTCTGCTGAGTCTGCGCTTGAGCTCCATTTTTGCCTCCTGCTCTTCTTCTTCATTCTTTTCTGTTTATTTATGAGGGAAAAGGATAACTGAGTTATTACAGATGATTTTATAATAAGAAAAGATCAGGCCACAATTTTTTGATCTCCGACAGATACTGATCAAATACTCTACCAAAATCTCAAGTTTTTGCACAAAGACCAATCACTAAATCACATATACTTATTTTTTGTAGGGCTGGTTTTCTTCACTAATTTTAAGTCTTTTTTTGCTTCCTGACTTGTTATTCTAGTTTGATAAAACTCACACACAAGAGTGTCCATATTTAGGCAAGTCTCTTATTGTACATCATCTCTTGGGCTCATGAGCACAGTTTACCAGAGCTTAGATAATTTGCCTCTGCATCTGGTCTTCCTGTGAAAATGTGAGATGCAGAAAAGAACTAATTAGATCAACCAGCACACGTCTGAGGTGCTGACTTCCATCCAAATTCAACTCAAACGATCTGCCAGTTTGCCTGTCTCGGTTTCCATGGAAGCAGAATAAAATAATTTCTTTGGACCTGGCTCTCAAACCAGCTCTGAATGGGGCTGCGTGTACTGCGGCCGGAGATTTTTTTGAGTGTGTGATTTTGACTTTCCAAAGTCTTCTCTAGTGCTCAAGCGGTACAAATTAGTGGTCAATTTAGAGGAATCCTATGTAAGAGATGAGATGAAAAGAAAAATGTCTAGAATTTCTAAAGAAATAAGCACCCCTTCTGCATAATGGTCTTATTTGATGAACTTCTCTCTTTTATTTCCTGGAGCTCATCATTTGTTCTATAAATGAGCAGAGATTTCCTGGGCACCAATGATTATGAAAGATTATATTTAGAAAGTACAGCTATGTATTCTAAGTTAAATCAATCATACTACACGAAGGGTCAACCAAAAATGTTGAAAAATAAGCCTCTTCAATGAAAAGTTCACTATATTTCTTTTTAAAATTCAAACAGGCTTCTTACCACTAAGGTTATTTCTATTGTGATAAGATATCAGTATCCAATATTTGCAACACTGCATCTGTTAGTCAAACATGCTAAATCCTCTCTCAGTTTTCCTCATGTGCACAGGGAAGAATTCCCACATTCTTCTGAAATGCTAATTTTAACACAGAAAAAAGAGGTTGACTGGTCCTGGTTCTTTAAACAGAGTGAACATAAATGGAAACCATCCTACAAGACAAGAAACGACAACTAGTTAATGAGCTTTTCATTAAGTGCCAGGGAGTGTCAAGCAAATTTGGTTCTAAGTCAACCTTCTGCTTATTAAAATGATTGTAGGTTTTACTAATTGCTTCACAAAATGCCTATCCTTTGTTTTCTTTAAAATAGATCCTTAGGGTCAAATAATTACCTTCTGTTGGCTGGATAAGGGCTCTTGGATGATCAATTACACATAACTGATAAACTCCAAACTTGTGGTCTCTGTGGTTCCAATTGAGGCGTCACAAGTGAGGACTTTAATAACAGTAACAAAAACAAGAGTGTATCCTTAAAACATTTTAGTAAGTTCTTCCCATAGAGAGATTATGCTGCCTTTCTAAAGGTGCTTTTCCAAGACACAATAAATAAATAAATAAATAAATAAAATAGACACCTTACTCCCCAAAGCTAACAAATGTTCCAGTTGTCTTTGAACAAAGAAAACGTCATTTCTGATGTTCTGTTCTGCCTTTCCATTCACGTCACACAACTCAGTGACAGCCACTGAAGTTTAAAAAAAGAAGCGCCCACTGCAGTTGTGGAATAAAATAAATAGGATTTTACCATCTGGGAATTCTTTTTGACATTAGGAACTGACTTTGCTACATTTCCCATGTTCAAAATTCTAACAAAGTTGGAGGAAGACAATGAGGGGAGAGGGAAGCCAACGCGAATGTTCTGAACCACAGTAAATCGTCTCTATAAAATCTCTTAGTTTTTGGTTTTTAAACAGTCACCAAGTGAGAGTTGCAAATGTTCAAAAAAATTATCATGGTGATGAATACACAACTATGTGATGATATCGTGAGCCACTGATTGTACACCATGTATGAATATTTGTGTATCAAGAATGTTTGTATGTTTGTTTGTTAAGGATTGATAATAAAAATATTAAAAAAAGAGGAAAAAACCTCATCATATGCTAAATTATCATATATATATATATATCAAAGTCAACAAGTGCTTTGCATGCTTCCTTCACTTTGGTTCATCAGGGAGATAATTATGCAGTAGAATATATAAGCAGATCTGCATCTCCTTTCATCCCTATTCCATAAAAGATGTTCTATATACTTTATTTTTCCTTTAACCAAACTGGAGGGATAGGCAGGCAGGTCATGCCGTGGCTCATGGACACATTTTGCCCTCGGGAGCTCTCCACCAAGCAGACAGGGACAGCAGAAGAGCCAGTGGAGGGGTTTCCCATGGCCAGCAGGCAGCAGAGTGGCTGAACAGACACAGGAGCTGTGGGAAACCTACCCAGCCAGCAAGCTTTGTCCAGAGCACTGTGCGGACGCACTACAAGGAAAAGAAAGAAATGCACGGAACTGGCGACTGGACCCTTGAGGGGTCAAGTCAAATAAAATAGGCTTAAAAATGCCAAACACTTTTTACGGGTTTGTTTTCCTTTTTTGCTGTGTGACCTTTCCAAATGGGCATTTTTGATATAGGAAAATGTATGTATAAACTTACTTTGAAATGTATCCAAAAAATGGAATGCATCAATGAGTAGATGGATATTTGATAAAGATGTGATAATGCAAAATTTTAATAGAATGTCGTAGATAGATACACATTTACTGTAAAATTCTTTCAGCTTTTCTGTATTTTTAAAAATATTTCATAATACAACCTTGGGAGAACACACACAGAACTCAATATATATTTTCTCTATAGAAGACAGAGCTGGAATTATATTCATGGCTCTGTAGGATAAGCAGACCTCCCCTCTTTTATCCCTGTTCTATAAAATGTGTTCTGTGTTCTTTATTTTTCCTGATAAGCAAGTGTTACCCTCTCAAGCACCAAAGCTTGCTTTCTATTTTGTCAGTTTTAAGGAACTGGTTCTAAAATGCAGAACTAAACATAACTCAATACATATCTTTTAAAAAAAATACTTGCTGCACTATGACAAAAACTAAATCAAGAAAGGAATGAAAAGCTGATGATACTAAGAAATACAATCGGCGCTGTGGTCTCCAGTGAGAGCTTCCGGCACATTCTGCCACTTGCTCGTGTCCACTAAAATAGAGGCGGGCTCTGATTTGAGGTGTGCCAAGGTTTTATCCCGTGGAGCGGGGTCCTAGTCTTTAAAGAAAAGGGGACCCAGCTAAACTACGCGTTCTCGAAAACCAGCCCACAGCACACAGAGGATTCTTCCAACTGTCACTGCCTCTGAGCAGAAGCTGGAGGTGAACCGACGCACGGACAAGGAAAGAGCCGTCTGTGGAGAAACAAGGAAGCGGCGCTGAGTGTGGGTTGGACACGCATGAGCCACCCCTCTGCACTGCTCTTTGGACATTGCCTCCGTCTCCTTGCTGCTTCCCCTGCCCACGTGGGGACCTGTCCAGAGAGCATCAGGCATCCCTTGGCCCCTCCAGCCTGGAACTGTGGCCGCTGTTTCAGCGTGAGTGTGCTTCAGTGAATTCAGAAGGCAGCACAGGACGCCTGGGATCCTTCTGAAGTTGACTGTGGCCAGACAGGCTCAATTTTAAAACATAATTACTGAACTCACTGCATGCAACTGCAGGATGGATGCACTTCTTTTCATTTTGTAACTTTATAAGGCTAACTCCAAGTTAAATGTTACTGGGCTTAAGAGTAAAACAACAAAGCCAAAGAGAACAGAGGGAAAAATGAGAATGGGAAAATAAAGAAAACAATGGAGAACTCCTTAAGTGCTGAAACTATAAATAACCTAAGAGGGGACCAGTTATCATAACAAGGGCAAATGAAATGGACTGAAAAAATTCCTTTCATCATAATTCTGCTTCAAACTGAGTAATTTGTTAAATCTAGCAACAAACTGTTAATATTAACAATAAAGGAATGCTTGCTTCATTTCCCTGTGGGTTTTTGGTCTTTTATTTGACATTTACTTACAGATAGACTGTTGCATTTTATTCTATTTAATTTTGGGATGAAAGGATTCACAGAACCTACTGTATCTTTCTCAAAAACATCAGCCAGTATGGGGCTCAGTCAGGAAATGAAATGTAAAATTCAAGAAACAGTTTCTAAAAGGTTAGGGCATCTGCCTACAGACGGGATTTGAACGGGCCATTCTGCGGGTGGGTCTGAGCAGCCCCAGAGGCGCCCCCCCGGCCAGCAGTAGCCCCGGAGGCGCCCCCGGCCAGCAGCAGCCCCAGAGGCGCCCCCCCGGCCAGCAGTAGCCCCGGAGGCATCCCCCGGCCAGCAGCAGCCCCAGAGGCGCCCCAGGCCAGCAGCAGCCCCGGAGGCGCCCCCAGCCAGCAGCAGCCCCGGAGGCACCCCCACCCCGGCCAGCAGTAGCCCTGGGGCAGGCTCCGGCAGCCTGGGCATACTCACGTTTCAGAATGTTCCTCTGCTCCAGCTCCTCCGTGGTGGGCCTCTGGCTGAGCCGCCTACGAGGACACAGACACGGAGGTCACGGGCTGCCTGACTCGCCACAGAAGCAAAGGGAAACAACAAGCAAACCGAGGTGCACCTGCTCCCGCTTTGAGAAAAGAACATCCAGTCTACAAAACAGGAGTCTCTTCTCTAGTTAGGTTCGAGGCCAGAGATTGGGGCTGAGGCTACAGACTCCCCCCTTCTCCCTGGTAGAGCTGAACCCCAAGTTTGAGACCTGGCCTCCCACATGGCAAAGGGGACTGCATGATCCTGTCGGCTCCGTCAGAGGCAAGCAGAAGCCCCGCAGGCTGTGGGCTGCCCTCTCCGCGGTCGGGCCTGTCCAGGCCAGCACCCAGCAGGGCAGCCTGGGCCACCTCTGGTCATGCAGAGATGGCTGCAGGATGACGTGTGGGTCTCTGTAGCCGCAGCCTACCCCAGGCACTAATTAATAAACAGATCATTAGGGGCCTATTAATTAGGCAGCAGCATTAGGCTGCTACTCGAGAGCTTCAAAGGTGACACAGTGCTTCAGGAAAGGCCTGCAAAGCTTGCCCTGGAGTCACATGGGGCTTTGTGGTGAATTAACAGGTCATGCCAGAAAAGAGCGGAACTGCCTGTGGGGGAAGGAGGCTGCTGGTTCGTCCCGTGGGGAGCTGCTTCCACGGCCTCACATGGACGGACAATACATGTACCACTATCTCGAGAACAGTACACACACCCTCCTTTCCACGGAAAGCCAGGCTCACCTACGCAGGAGCCCTCCCAGCTTTGCTCCTTGTCACATTTACATGACTCATGAGCTGCTGGTCACAGGGAAAAGCTTCGGCTAACATGGCTGGATTGTTACAAATTAAATGTATTTTGTGGTTGTGACACAAATGGTACGGAGCATTGAAACCACTTAAAATCTTTTCAAGTCTCATCTCCGTCTAATCTACCTTTGAACTTACGTCCGGCAATGAGCCCACAAGACAACCCAGGGCACAGCGCATCACCCCGGGGCCTCACAAGTCTCCCGGCCACAGGCCAGCCCCAGCACACCGTCCCTCCCCTCCCCGGGGGTCCCCCTTCTGGAAGGTCCCCCCCCTCCATAAAGGGTACTGGACTGCCCCTGCAGGCGAGGATGGAAGGGGCCTGGTCCTCACTCTGCACCTATGAGAGCCCTCACGTGGGAAACGGTGAGATCAGGCACTAACTACAGCTATCATTAGTCCATGTCTTTGCTTCTGTGTCTAACAAATTTTATTACATAAAAGTATACAAATGGGTCCAGGGAAAACCTCCAGAATATTCCCACAAATGACTGACACAGCCAAAAAAGAAAAAGAAGGGACGGGGCGCAAACCGTTGAACCTGAATACAGAGTGGAAGACATTTATCTTCTTAAAACTCTGGTGGTGATGCACGCCAGGGATGGTCTGGTCTCAGCGAAGAGCTGATTTTCCCGTATCTACAGACCGCAGGCAGGTCAAACAGAAAATGCTGGATGCTGTATCCCGGGGCTCCCCGTACAAGCCGCAGCTCCACATTCACCAAACATCCTGCCCACAAGGCAGCTTATCGACAGGTTTTAAACTAAAGAGAGAAAATCCACCCTTGGAAAGTGCCAGAGAAAGCACTGACACTTGCTTTATCTTGGGTCCTCAGAGCAGTTCAGCAAGGCAGCAGCCAGGGCCCATCTCACAGACACGGGAAGGAGCTTGGCGAGACCCGTCAGCTGGCGATGGTACAAATGAGCGCCCGCCGGAGCCAGGGCTGTGGCTCATGACCTCTGAGCGATGCCGCCGCTCGGCATCCAGGCCCCAGGGCTGCGTATCTCAGAGTGGCCGTGATGACCTACGCCTTGTTCAGAGAAAGTTCAATTCTGTACAATTTACATATTCATTACACCAACAATCCCGCTCTGTGAGTTTGTTACTTTTTTTGATAGATCCAGTCAGTGTATCTGCAGAGGCTTTCAGACTTCGGGGTAGAGAGATGCCAGGACATACAGCAGACAGAAGAGCTGTTCCAGGGGGGCAGTGGGATCTGGGATGGGGAGTCGCTCAGCCCATCCCAAATGCCCCCCAAACCTGCCTGACTCCCCAGCCAGCCCGTGCCTGTGCCCCAGAGGCCTGACGAGGCAGCCGCACCCCCCGCTCAGCAGAGCCAACTTCTCCGGCGTCCCTGACGGAGCCCCTTTTTGCGTGCATGTGGCAAATTTAAATCTGCCATTGCTATAAATAGATGTGTAAGAAACATCTGTGTGAAACGCAGCTATTGTTTTTCTTTTGAATTATCTCCTTCTTGTACCGTCTCCAAATGGAATCGGCATGCAAAGAAACAGACTGCTGTACAATTCCCTTCTCATGTAGTTCAACTGTTCTTTCCAAATTCTGAGTAGGAGCAAAATAGTGGGTTCCATTTTCCTATAAAGTACCGGGCTTAACGTTTTTCATGTTTTACTTGTTTAACGGCATTATGAAAACTCGAATTAATATAAAGTCTTCAACTGCACTGAGTGTTTGCTCTGAGCTGGGCAATGATAAACTGGGTGGGTCACCCCCTGCCGTCCTCAGAGGCCCAGGTGTGTGTTACCTGTTCTGCAGGTGCAGCCGGGCAGGACGCTCTACTGCCTTGGTTCACAGGCTGACTTGGGCCAGCCCCAGACAAGCCTGGGCTCCCTTCCCCAAGCGCTGGTACAGCTGGCCCAAGGGCATTTTATCAGGAGCCCAGATGTCCTCCAAGCCTGCTGCTGCACATCCTTATCCTTCACCCCTTCTCAGCAGGTGGGCATCTGGGGCCCAGATGGAAGAATGGGGTACGCTTTCCCATCTGGTTTCACTTCATAGAGGCAATCCCTTATCGACGTCCTCACTCCCCCACGCCACGGCTGCCTGCCCGCACACCTGTCTGCACCTTCTCCCCCAGAAGGCGTTGCAGCGTGCGCCCTCCACGGGTTCGCAGGTGCTTTCCGAGACGGCCTCCTAGAAACGGTTCTCTCCGCCTCGAGGTAAATTAATAGTTGGGTATTTAAAAAGTGGTTGTTGCTTCTACTGCACATGAAATCTCTCTGTTTCGCTGTGTTTTCTTGCTGAGAGTCGGTAGTTACACAAACTGCGTTGATTTTTTTTTTGTAATCTCATCTTAGATGTCGTGGGCCTGCTAGTATGATTTATTACGTACCACAAGTTTTGGTTAATTTTTCAGTCTTCTAGGTATTCAGGCATGGACCATGACAACATTTCTTTCCTATAATCTGTACCTGTTTTCTACTATAAATAATTATGACCAGACGTTTCAGTACAATGAAAGTAGGAATCTTTGTCTCACTTCTTCTTTTTTAAAGAAAATGACTTCAGGGATTCTTCATATACTAAAATATGTAGAATGATTCCAAAACTAATAAACAAGCAAACCCTCCACTCCTAAATCATTTAGGCTTTTAACAAAAAAATGCGAAGTTGTATTTACTGTCACCCTGACCCTTCCTGCGATGAGCACCAGGAACTTCGGCATCCTGACCCCTCACAGTGAGGAATGAGGACACACCTACGGCTGCTTCCTTCTTTTAAGGCCGTGTTACAGATGGAAACATATCAGGGATGTAAGTCCTCCTGCAGCCACACTTGCGGCAGGCAGTAAAAGGGACACTTTTGTGGCATCGCAGGGACAGGGTGAGAGGGGCAGGCTGGGCCGAAGCCCAGGGACCCAACTCTCCTTCGGCCAGGGAGCCTCATGTCCCCTGGAAATCTCTGTCTCTGGGGTCTGTCCGTGTTGCTGAAACCAGCGAGTGGACCTGGTCACCCTCAGCAACTTCTATTTCTGCTGCAGTCGGTGTTCAGGGCCGAGGCCAGTAACCCTGACACCCCTCCTCCAGGGCCCCAGTGGGGTCCCCAGGGCGTGGAGCAGAGAGGACCGCTGGGCCTCTTCCTGGATTCCCTCCCTCTGCCTTCCAGCTGAGCTTTCCCCTCAGGTGCCATGGCTGCTGGCCCTCACCTCCACCCTAGGGCACAGCCACAAGGTCGCAGGGCATTACTCAGCCCCGGAAGAGTGGCTGCTGGCAAGGGGGAGAGCTTCCTCCACCCCAAACCCTGCTCCAGTGTGCGGGTCCTTCCCGTCTCCAAATTTATGCAGAGTCAGCAGAATAACTGAGGCTAAAGGTCCCTAAGTGGACAATGGGACGTCAGAGCTGCAGGTGAAGGACACCCCTGCTCCCGTGAGGTGGTCACTCGGGGGGCTTCCAAGTCACTGGTGCAAGCCCAGGCCACGGCTGAGCAGGGGGAGAAGGCAGCGGCCTGGTTACTAGTGGACTCTGCACCCCGGTTCCAGGCCATCGGGCTTACTGCTGACTCCAACCTGGCCGTGAGCAAACCCGGGTGTGCCGTGGAGCCGGGGTGGGACACACCAGCCCCCACCTACAGCCCCAGGGAGGTGAGGAGCGACTGGAGCTCAGCCTCGTGCGGTCAGTCATGTGCTATGTGTCCACTTCACACCACGACCGCAGTCAGGTGCTCACACTGGACATGGCCTGTTTCTTAACTGGCCCTTCACAGACCAAGGGGGCTGCCGGGGACGAGGCTTTGGTGGCCTGACAGCCAGCGGCCCGCTGGACCAGGGGGCAGTTCTCAGGGTCCTCACTTTCCAAGGCCAACTCTGCCAGGGCAGCCAAGCAGAGCCATCCTCACACTGGGGTCCATGGTGGCCGCGAGCAGGCAGGGGCACCCACACACTGGGGCCCACGGTGGCCGCGAGCAGGCAGGGGCACCCCCACACTGGGGCCCATGGTGGCCGCGAGCAGGCAGGGGCACCCCCACACCTTGGTCAGGCAGGTGCATCCCCACGCCAGGTGCACAGCGGCTTTGGCAGGCAGGGAGCAGAGGCGGAGAGGAGCCGGGGTTGGGCAGCGCTGCAATTCTCAGCAATTACCTGACCAGCTTGGTTCCGATCTGCTGCCGCAGCTCCTGCCTCTCCTCCTCAGACGTGCGCTGGAGGATGTTCTTGTCCTCCAGCTCCTTCTTGGACGGCCTGTTGCCGAGCTTTATGGCCAGGGTGTCCCGCCGTCGTATTTTACTTGCCAAAGCACCTGGGGATGGAAGAAGGCAGACATGCAGCCAGCAGCAGGCAGCACGCGGCTGCGGGGCCCACAGCAAACCCTTCATCCCCAGGCAAGGGGGCATTTAACTCAGCTAAGGGAAAAGCGTTTTAAGTGGGATGCATTTTCCTCTGCAAAGACTGATGTTGTACTATTTTTTGAAGTGTTTTAGAAAATGTTGGGGCACTATGAAAACACCTGCAGGGACCACCTCCTCTTTTGGAAAGGGGCATGAGAAGTTCGTTCCGGTGGGATGGGGCTTCATGGCGATGACCAAGTTCACAGGCTTTTCCGCCCACGTTTTAAAAATGTCACCCTTTTAGCAGCGTATACAGTAAACCCTTTCCTCCTCCTTCCCTCCTTTCTCAGAAACCAGGCTGCGAAGAGTCTACCCCTAACTGCAATGTTCTAACCCTAAGTTACCGGGAATCCCCAAAACCTCAACAAATGATGGTTCATACCAGGTGGACAGGATTCTCTTATTTTCTTTCTTTGCTTATTACAAACTAGAAGGAATTTGACAAACTGCTGTTTAACCATTAAAACAGTAGTAACTTTTCTGAATCTATAAATCCAGTCCCACAGCGCACTTCCCGAGCCATCCTGCTCAGGAGTCAGAACAAGCCGACACAGGAGGCCCTCCAGCTGCCCCAGGGCAGGCGGTGGCTGCCCCAGCCCTGGGCTCCGCTCCGGCTGCCCCTGCCCGCGTGGGAGTGACGGTGTCTAACTCCGAGCCGTGTTAGTCGTTCTAGACCGATTCCGCCCTCCCCCACTCGGGGCTGCAGGGGGGAGGAGAGCCCCAGCGAGCAGGCCGCGGGGGGTGGGGGGCCGACGAGAACGACTCGAGGACGGCTGGAGGGCGGGCGGCCGCCTGCAGCGCGGGGAGGGCACGGCCACCTGCATGGAGCCCGAGCCTTGGCCCCGTCCCGGGCTGCCCGGAGCCGCCGCGGCCTCTCCTCCTGCAGGGCTGAGCCTGGGTGCTGCCCACCTGTGGTCTGAGAGGGGCAGGGGGGGCCGCTTCCCCGTGAGGCCCCCGCTGTGCAGCGAGCTTGGGGGGCCCCGTGCACGCCCCCTCTCCCCGCCTCCCGAGGGGAGCCTTACTGTCTCCGCTGCCGTCCTCCTCCTCTTCCTCCTCGTCATCCGTGTACAGGACGGGCCCATCCGAGTCGGAGTCGCTGGCCAGGCTCTCCCTCGGGGCTCTGGGCTTGGGGCCACCCGAGGACCCCACAGCCTCTTCCCGCAGCCCCGGGACCAGGAGCTGGGGCGCCGTCTTCGCCGCGGAGCTGCGAACGGCACAGAACACAGGGCGGCGTGAGTCCCGCACCCGGGGTCAGCGAGAAGGAGCACTGGCGTGCGGGCCGCGGGGCGGGCACCAGGCAGGAGCCCGCGCGCTGTGGCAGGAAGGGCCCAGCCCAGTGACCCGATGCCAAAGGTTCCGCCTCGTCCTCTACCAAGGAAAGGGGTGGGGGCCGATGCGGTCAGAGCGGCACATGGTAAAACTGTATTTTGCAAAGTTGTTTTTCCATAGCAACAGGGATTCGGTGGAAACAGAGATGGACTGGAGGCTCCGGATATTTGACTTTTGCCTCTCCCATGACCCGAGTCCACCCCACAGGCCCCAGGGCACACGGCTCCAAGGCCCCTCCTCCCTGCCTTCTCACCTCCTCGGGGTCCTGGGCAAGGGGGCTCGTGCTATTTTGCACCCAGCACCTAGAACAGCAGAGCGGAGTGGAAGGTTTCTCTGTTTTAATTACCATTTGAATTAGTCCTGTTTTCCTTGCAGCTGGTGCATCAATAATCAAAACTTAGGTCTGCTCTCTGGGAGCTGACCTCCCCATGTGTCCACCTGCCTTTCGCAAGACAGTATGCGACGGGGCGAGGGAACACCAAACGAGCTCCCCAGAAGAAAGGAGACGAGCGGCTGCAGCATATGCTGCTTTTATTGAGCTTGGGGACGATCTCTGACTAAGAGAGTTACCATAAATATGATGCAAACCTTGCCAAGTTTCAAAGCCGAGAATAAAAAAGATACTTTACATCAAAAACAGATCTGAAACAATGGAGTCATTTTAAGACACAGAAGAGCCTCCAAACTGCTTTCTTAAAGAAATAGAAGAATGCAAATTTGGATGTCACACTTCTGAAAGACAACTCGGCGCAAAACATGGGCCTGCTCTCCTCACTAACTAAAAAACAAAACGCAAAAACAGTTCTTTGAATGATACAAAAGGGTAAACTCTGTCGGCATATGGGATGTAGAAAATTTTATTTTGTGGCTTTTAGCATAGGGGCTTCCAAAATCCTCTGCTGTCATTGAGAAGAAAACAACAGCCTAAACTTTTCTTCTCAAAGGAGGAGTAGGAAGTCTCACTTTAAATGAGAGAAGATCCCTCTCCGTGGTTTTTTGTCGCCTGCTACAAGCAGCCATTCTCGTTTGAAGTCCACCACCCGAGACCCTGGCCTGGAGCACACATGGCCGGGGAGTGACCTTCCAGAGTACAGGACAAAGATGCTTCAGAATTGAGCCCTGGGGTTTGACCTAATCTTTTATAACAGGGCTATTTAAATCCCATCATCTGTGATTTTTAATGTTCTGCAGTTTTCGAGAGTCTGGCGTACATCTATGGCTTACAACAGCTCTGCGGTGTGAAGGCAACGATTTATTATCCGGGGACCCGAGGAAGGGCCCGTGAGCTACCAGCTGAGGTGGGAGGTCTGGGCAGGTGTCCACACTGCAGGCCCCGGGCCCCCGGCTACTTACACACTCAGTCAGCACTCACTGGTTTCTGCACAAATTATACCAAATATATGTGTTATCGACGAAGCTGCCAATGACAGCAATGGACCAGATCTTACCCACTCTGGCGTGGGAGTGGAGGCAGGTATTTTTACACACAGCCGCTTTGTCGCCTTCAAAGTTTTGATATTTGTAGTCCAAACAGAAGCCTCTTCATATGATGACAGGATGTTCACACATTCGTTGACTAAACATAACTCGGAGGCGTTCTAAGTAAAGCATGGGACCCACGGCCAAGAATTCTAAGGCGAAGACCCATTTAGAGAAGAGAAAAGGGGAAGGTAGCAGGAAATTTGAGAGGCGACTTATGCCAGGCTCATTCATTCAAGAGCTAACAGGACCGGTCCCTGGGAGGGACTGCAATGTAAATTTTTATTTTGAAGAGAGGACAGTCCGCGACCTCTTTCAGGAAAAGTCCTTGTACCCCGAGTATAGGGAAAGCCTACTGCTTAAACCCTGAAGTCTGAGCCCGCTCCGAAGCCGCTGCCTGCAGCACCGATCTCGGTGGCATGGGGACAGAGGTGCCCCTGTGGCCTGCCAGCCCCGCATACTCAGCCAAGGGCTCTCACCAAGCCCCAGCATTCAGACGGCGCTCAGCACTCCACGGAAGTTTCTGGAACTGGATGGGGCAAGTTGGGTCACCTTTGGGTCTGGGCTCCCTCGGGGCATGGAATGTACCTAGGAAGCACATCACAGGCTCGGCCTTGGGCTTCAGTGCTCTGGACAATAAGTGTACACATTGACTATTTCCGAAACTCAGGCCTCACCCTAAACATTCGCACTTCAAATTTGGGCCAATCAACCCCACTTGCATCTCATTTTTTTAACTCCGAGGCTCTGGGGCCCACTGGGCAGTATTTTGGTACAAAGACTCCCAGCCCTTCTGGCCTGCTCCCTTCAGGTGACCCTTGGCCACACGGCCAGTGCACAGGAGGCAAAACAACCTGTGCTGAAAGAAGGAATGTTCAGCTCTAAGGGTGGAAAGAGAGTGCTAGGAAGATACATTATGATTAAATGTAGATGCCTGCTACATGCTAGAAGCATCCATACCACTCATTTCAAGGTCCTCACTTTCTATCTTTTATTCAAATATCACATTTAAATGAATTGATTTCTAATTTGATTTTTATTTCTCTTCCTTTGCTTTTCTTCAAAGGATGATGCTTCAAAGGATGGATGGACGGATGGATGGAAGGAAGGAAGGAAGGAGACACAAAATGGGAGAAGAGGTTGAAGTGACTAATCTGGAAAACTTTCTGAGCCTGGAACTAGGCCCCAGTTTTGGGTGTGCAGGCGGCTTCGCCGTGGACGAGCTGAGCAGGCTCAGCAAACGGATGACCTATTTCAGCCTGAGTTTTCTCACCTGTCAAGAAGGGACAAGTGCCAGGCTGACTCAGAGAAGCAGCATGTGGGTGAATGAGGACCCTCGCATGGTGCCGAGCCCCTGCCATGAAGTAAACATTTGACCAGCGTCAGCTATTATGATCAGCAACTGAATAAAGTGGGTAACATTTTAACCCAAAACTAACCTAATTAATGCGCTAAACTTTTATAAAAAGATCTACCACAACAAAGATATTTCTGAAAGAGAACACATTTAACAATATGAAGAACAGGTTTTGGTTTCATTCTTAGACATAGGAGAGGAAAGTCTGGGGGGAAGCACTCTTGCCCTGGACAGGTGGGAGGTGTGCCTGCCACACGCTGACAGCTCCCTCCCTACCTGTGGGGCAGGATTGCTAGCCATACTTGCTCACCTTTGAGGAGAGCATGGAGGACCTCACCACCAGTCAGATGCAGGCATAAAGGACGGTGAACCCCAGGTCTCTGCTAGGACAGTGGGTGGGCTGGGGGCTGGAACCCAGGCAAGGCGCTGGCCTGGGCAGCCTGGTTCCTGCACACTGCACTCCTCCACCACTCCAAACCTTAGTTATAATATCTGGTGTCAGGGTTTTCTCGCTTTCCACCCTACTTCCATCCCAGAGTCAGCATGAGGCTGACTCTTCCCATAGCTGCCCTGGCCCATTCCTTCCTTCTCATTCACCAAGTCTTCAAACATCCCCCAGGGCCTCTGCTGGCTGCCCTGTCCCCCGGGCAGGGGACAACACTGTCAGGGGCAGAAGCTCTCAGGAGTGATCGTGTCTTCACGAGTCTGAGGAGGCTGGGGACTGAGGGGGCAAGAAAGGGAGCCCTTGAGGCTTCGTGGGAAAAGGAGCCAAGATTTCAAAGAGCCTTTTCCTGGGGAGTTTTACCTTCTCAAGGAGAAGGCTCAGGAAGCAGGTGAAATGAAGGCGGCCAGGGCAAGCGTGGACGCCAATCTGAAGGCTGCTGGTTGGCCTCCCACCCAGTGCTCTCCAGCAGCCTGTACAGGCCCTGGCCAGGCCAGGCCTGGGAGGTGGACAGCTGGATCATCTGTGCTTACAATTACAGTAACCAACTTGTAATTGTCCATCACATGTACAATGTCTCCTTTACAACTCGGTGAATCAATGTCCCCTTTATCAACTCGGCATGCATAGCATCACCTACAAATAGAAAACCCAGGTGTCCCAGTGACTGCCAACAGTCATGGGTCTCAGACCAGACTCACCCTCCAGAACTTTCTCTGCTGCTGCGGGAGCCGGTGTCGGAGTGGACAATGGCTTCGCTCGTGGGGCCTTCGGTCCAGAGAGGCAGGCCTGAGTCCGAGGCAGAGCTGGGCAGGTCTGTCCCCTCGACGAGCAGCACGGTTGGGGGAACTGGGGGAACCAAGCATCCATCCTCAGGGGGCTGGGATGGGATGGGAGACAGAGGCGAAGGAGGCTCTGAGGGTGCAGCGTCCCCAGGCTTGGGTTTGGTGGGGGTCTGCCCCTCAGGGCCAGTCAGCTCGGGCTGCAGACCCTTCTCTCCGATTTCCAAGGCATCCCCTTGCAGGTCGGATGAGCCGGAAGAGGTGGTGTCAGAGGCTGGCCGCGGCTTGCCGGGTTTTTTCTTGCCTTTTGTGGTTCCCATTGTCCCTGCTTTGCTGGGAACTGTCTCCTTGGAAGCTTTGGGACGACACGAGGTGGACGGGGTGGATGGTGAAGCTGAGGTTTTGGAGCCGGTTGATTTTTTGGAATGGGAGGAGCCAGCTAAAATAGGAGAGACACTGCATTACAAATAAGAATATAACGCTTCATAAATAAAGTAACCAACTTGTAATTGTCCATCACATGTACAATGTCCCCTTTACAACTCAGTGAATCAATGAAGAACAGAAAACCAGTCAGCAATGCTCAGCACCTCTCCGCACCCCCCAACTCCCCCAGCCTGGGTGTGCAGCTCCGTCGTCCCCCCTCAGCTCTGCAGGGTGGCAGGTGAGCCCCTGCACGCCGGGAAGGACGTGGGGGCGCGTGGAGGGTGGGTGGGGCGGCGCGGGGGCCACCTCGGCTGCAGGTGCCTGGGGGTCTGCACGGCACACGCGCAGCACCAGCCCCTTCTGCTAAGGGAGTAAACTCGGACCCCGCATCACGAGGGAAGCCGCCACCATGGCCACAAGCGCAGCCGCCATGGGCAGAGCAGGACAAGCCCGCCCCAGCGCCTCTGGGCTCTGCACCCAGCTCCAATCCATGCCGAGGCAGGCACCGTCGGGGAGGGACAGGATGCCTGCCGCCCTCCCGCCCCGAGGCCCCTCAAGGCGGAGTCTCCGGGGGCACCTGCTGGGGAGTGGGTGCTGCCTTCAGCTGAAGAAACAAACCCAGGGCTCACCGCCCTGTTTTCTTTTTTTTTTTTTTTAAATTTGCATATGGGCAGGAGGCACCAGGGATCGAACTCCAGACCTCCAGCACGGCAGGTCGGAGCTCTGCCTGCTGAGCCACGGCAGCCGCCCATCGCCCTGTTCTTTACACCATCACAGGACATGCATCTGAATTCTCATGAGGATACTCTTGTCTCAGGACCTTCCTGCTCTACCGAGCTCTCCCACGTGCTGTTTCTGTATAATTCTGTACATTTCTTCTTTTTCAAGGGGGACAAAACTATTAGAAACTATTGGTTTGGTCCCGTGGGCTAATCCGCACTGCTGCGGCATTGCCTATCACCTGCAGTGACAGCTCTTCTGACCTCATAGGGGTGGGGGGCTGAGATACCAAACAAATGGGGAACAGGTCTGAGGTGCAGGGATCCTGGGGGGCCCAGAAGGGCGTCTTCCCTGCAGCTGGGGCTGTAGCTGAGACACAGGCAGTAGCCAGACTTGCCTCCCACACACCTGGGCTTGTCATTGCTTCCCTAGAGTTAAGCGCCTTCCCTTGCTGACAAAGCCGACTCATCTGCCTCCAAGCTGAGCCCATTCTAAATTTACTTTTTGTAAATTCTAATAATTTTCTTAGTAAATCCTTTCTTTTCTGACAGCAAAGGTAACTTAGGCCTGGGATAAGGAGAAATGAAACATTTTCAATATTTGGAGTACAAATTCAAGCCAGGTTGTCTATTTTTCTCTACGTATCTTCAAAAAATGGCAGGCCATGGCTGAAACCCACCACGTTTCTCATGTTAATAATGGGACTTAAGCCAAAATTAAAGCAGAACTAGCCCTTGTTCTCAGTCTAGTCCCTCAGTGGCTGGTTAAGTGTGGGAGCACGACGGAGAAGGAAAACACGTAGCGGCTTCACCTTCCTTCCCTGCGAGGCAGCTCAGCGTGCAGGGGCAGCGCCACCAGGGAAGTGGAGACACCAGCCCAGGAACAGGGCTCTTGGGGACAGCTGTGAGGGGGCCGGGGACGTCTGGAGAGGGCCAGAGCTGACTCTGAACACCCTTCCCAGAAGATTGACGCTACCAAATAAAATGCAGCTGCAAGCAGGAGACTCTCAACGGCTGCGATGGAGGAGCGCAGAGTCGGTGTCGGGGGGGCATGGGCTGCTGTCAGGTCCCCATGTACTGCTATCAGTACTCACTGCTGTGGGCAAAGGTGGGCTGCCGGCCCCTCCCATGGGTGCAGGTGGGCTGCCGGCCCCTCCCATGGGTGCAGGTGGGCTGCCGGCCCCTCCTGTGCATGCAGGTGGGCTGCCGGCCCCTCCCATGGGTGCAGGTCGGCTGCTGGCCCCTCCTGTGCATGCAGGTGGGCTGCTGACCCCGCCTATGCACGCTCTGCACTGCAAGTCTATAAATAAACCTTCGAGCAAAACATCTGGAAATAACTCGGAACCCCCCCCCCACACACACACCAAGTGGCCTAGAAGTGCAGCATAGACCAGTGGGCCTCCCTGGCCACCCTCGGCACCAGCCAGCTACCCAGCCAGCTCCAAGTGACCCGCACTTGTGTTGGGCAGCAAGGAACGGTCAGGCACCGCCTTAACTCCCATGGGCGAGAGGTGGGATCTCCTCTA
>PVIY010011175.1:0-66092 GCA_004026745.1 Myrmecophaga tridactyla | reverse complement strand
AAAAAAAAAAGAACTCATACATCCCATATCCCTTACCCTTCCCTCTCATCGATCCATTGGGTAGTATTTCAGTCTGCCCATTTTTACCCTTTATCTCCCCCTATTATTTATTTATTTATTATTCTTTTTTTTTACTCATCTGTCCATACCCTGGATAAAAGGAGCATCAGACACAAAGTTTTCACAACCACACAGTCACACTGTCTTCCTCATGAATTAAGGCTATTGGAACACAGTTCAACTGTTTCAGGTACTTCCTCCAGCCACTGTAATACACCATAAACTAAAAAGGGATATCTATATAATGTGTAAGAATAACTTGACTCTGTTTGAAATCTCTCAGCCACTGAGACTTTATTTTGTCTCATTTCTTTCTATCAACTTTTGGTCAAGAAGTCTTTTTCATTCTCATAACTCTGGGTCCTAGCTCATCCCCAGGAGTCAGGTCCCACATTGCCTGGAAGGGTAACACCCTGGGAGTCATGTCCCATGTAGGGGGTAGGGTAGTGAGTTCACCTGCCAGATTGGCTTAGGGAGAAAGGCCACATCTGAGCAACAAAAGAGGTTCTCTAGGAGTAACTCTTAGGCATAATTATCAGTAGCTTCTCCTTTGTAGGAATACACTTCCTAGGAGCAAGCCCCAAGTTTGAGGGCTCAGTCTATTGAATTTATTGTCCCCACTGCTTGAGAGAATTTCAGGAATTCCCCAGGTAGGGAAGTTGAATATTTCCTCCTTTCTCCCCAGTCCCCCAATAAGACTTTGCAAATACTTTTTCTCTGTCCAAATTAGTCTGGGGTATTTTGGGGCATCACACTAACCTGTAAAAATCAACAAGATCCCCTACCCTATTCAAGATTCCATGTAATTATGGTGTTCAAGTAAACTGACCATACCAGTTAAATCAGATAATGTGCTACCCAAAATATAACTTTTGCACCAAATAAATATCTCCCTTTGGTCTCATACAAAGGTTGAAGTTTGAAAATATGGGTCATATTATCCTTTAACCAGTATTCTGATTTACCTTAGTCCTATCCTGATCAGCTTCATTCATATTTCTAGATGAAGTGTGATCACATTTTTAGCTTTTTAAATAGTTGCTGAATGGGATAATGCTGACTTTCATAGCTTCAGTGTTCTAAATCTGAGTCTCAGGTATTACATAAATACCTGAAGTTTCAGGGAATGACCAGGTTATGTACAAATAGCTCAGGATCTCAGAATTTGGAAATATCAGTTACAACTCCTAAATATATGTGACTGCTGTAAGAGTTTACAATATAGGAACATTTACAATAGGCCCAACCTGATAACCCATGCTCTTGACTTCAATTCTCTGACTTGTGTATTATAGTTAATCCATATGTGAGCCTCCCTCCATTTTTAATCCCTGGCATTTCAGACCCAGGGGTTAAACCATGAGATCACAATTAATACCTGAAAAGACCCTGCTGGAAGATGGAATTCCTCCGGGTTTTCCTGATGAGCAGATCTGCTAGTTGCTGGATCATAATGCCAGTAAAGAAGGCTGTGTAACCTGTCCATTCTAGGTACTTCCTCTGGTATCTTGTCTGTCAATGAGCAGAGAAGGAGAGCATGAGACCAAGGAGAGAAAACTTTTGGGAGATTTCAATGCAGTTTTGTAAAGTTTTCTTCCCTTCCCCTAATTTACCAAGACTGATGGCAGATCACCTCCTTGTTTTTGGAAAATAGTCTTCCCCTTCAACCAGGAAGTAGGGAAAGAACGTTGATTTAATTTATTTGGCCCAATTGTGGGGGGTGTTGTTTTGATCACTCTTTCAGACCAATTGTCAAGCTATTATTAAAAAGTTTAGCTCTTGGGATTTAATTTGAGAGAGAAGGCTGGGCTCTGGAAAAGGCCAATCAGTGTAACCAATCCTTATCAACTGAGAAAAATTTTACCCCCTCTGTTCATAAGTTCAGAGAAATGGAACTTCAGCATCAGTGTGGCAGGACAGTGATAAGAGGAGAGGACCAACGGTATAGGATGGTCAGGGTAGCCTCCCTTACCCATTCTTGTCCATAGTTGTCTTCCAAGTCATTTATGCTGTCCTTCTCCCATTCTACCCTGAGGTTGATGAGACTGTTGGGTGTAAACCCCTCTTGGGCATAAACGGCAAAATAAACAACAAAAGCTCCCAGGGATTGCATGAGGCCTAAAAGAATAAAGAGATCAGGATCGAGGTCTGTAATCACTTTGGAGAACTGCCTTACCTTCACTCTCCTTTCAGTTTCTCCTCCTCCCAATCCCAGCCCCACAAGAAATAACACAGCCTCTGAGTGTGACTCCAACTGAAATGCATTCTCTGGGTGGACCCTCCCTTATGTGACAAGCGAGAAATGCCCTTATCATACCAATGTGCAGATAAGAGTACAGGGCCAATGGCTTGTTCACCAGCCTGTCCTTCTTCTTGTGGCGAGGCTTCCTGTTCATAATGTCACTTTCAGCTTTCTCATAAGCCAAGGCGATGGAGGGAATCTAGAGAGAGGAGAGAGACTGTGAATCTCAATTCTGAGATACCAAGCTCTATCAATAATGATGGTAACACTGTTATTGGTCATAGAAAGTCACACGACTATATGTAACTTAAAGGTGAGAGGCAAATACAATATTATGTGTCCAGAAAGAGGAGACTCAATGCCACAGCAATCATGCCACCTTGCTCCTTTTAATTTTTGTCAGAGATTGGTTGATTTTAGAACCTAGACTTTCTGAAGCTCTACATATGCTAGGATTACACATGTAACATTTGAATATGACCTTACTATTTAACTGTTTGTAGAGCTAGAATCTGTTAATCAATTAACCAAAATATGGTATTCCTATCAATCCTTCTGAATTCCAGAACAAAGAAAAATAATCCTGTAAAATAAGTCAAGACTCTGAACTTCATTTTTTTTTTAATGTATATGTTCTAGATGATGCGGGAACTCAAGAACTTAAAATATCATGGTAGTGGGGAGCAAGAGCTCTGGAATACTTTAAGGTTATCACTTAGCTGAAATTTTTTTCAAATCATGGAATGGAATGTTAAAAAGAAAGAAAAGATAAAACCTTGGAAGAAAAAAATAATGATGGTAACAGCAGTGGCACAGCAAGGGTTTGGGGTTATATGGGACTGGTCCATCCATTGTACAGCCAATAAAAGGGTATGCATTGTCTGTATAGAATTTCAAAAAAATCAATCTTTGTTTTCTCATGGCCACATGCTGGCAGTTGTGAACATGGCTAGTTATAAACTACTTTTTCCTTCCTGGAGTGGATTTCTCTCATCACCCTTCACCCCTCCTTTGATATGCCACTGGGTCACCATGCCATAAGGGGAAGCAGCATCCTCAAATCTTAGCATGGGGTGCAGTGGTTTACTTTGGCAGATTTTTCTCATCCTTTACTTAGACTTGTGGTCAGGGGACCAGTGGAATGGGGCACAACCTTAGAGCTCATTAGAAATGCAGAGATTCAGGCTCCTCTGCAGCACTCAAGTCTGAGAAACAAGGATTTAGTTCAGTCCTGGCTCTCGAAGGTGATAACCCTGATGTCCACATCACTAGGGTATTTCTCAGACCCTTGTTCCCTTTCATGCTACTTACTATGTCCGTGCCCAAGTCAATGAACAGGATGGTAATGGTGCCAATGGGTAGGGGGAGCCCAACGGTAATGTAGATCAAAAAGGGGCAAAGCTCAGCAATGTTCTTCGTCAGAGTATAAGCAATAGTCTTCTTTAGGTTGTCAAAGATCAGACGGCCTAGGTAAAGATATTTCCCCTTATAGGACTTGCCTCAAGTCCCTGAGGTGCCCACCACCCTCACTAAGGCCACCTGAGTCCTTGTTTACCTTCCTCTACCCCTGTGACTATAGATGCAAAGTTGTCATCCAGTAGGACCATGTCAGCAGCATTTTTGGCTGCATCAGAACCTGCTATCCCCATGGCAATTCCAATGTCTGCCTTCTTTAGGGCTGGGGAGTCATTCACACCATCCCCTGTCACAGCAACAACTGCATCCTGTGGGGAACAAGATGAGAGGATGTAAATGAGCAGGTCTAGGGATTATGGATTTGCAAGAACAACATGGTCTCAATGTCTTCTGGAGGCGAGGAGGACTACTGAGCTGAAATGAAGGACCCATTTGGGGAGACTTATCATAAAGACAAGAAATCACAGAAGCCAGAATAATGACCTCCAAATAAGATGTGTTCCAATAATAAAAACTAATGCATGTGATAGGTAAAAGTGAATGGGGATTTTTGTAGGTTTATTTTTTTCAAGTTTAGAAAGAATTTTATTGTAACATATACATAACACAAAATTTCCCATCTTAATCATTTTTAAGTACACTTCAGTCATATTAATCACACTCCATCCACTACTCGAACTGTTCTCATCACCCAAACAGAAACCCTGTATTAAGCAGTAACTCCCCCAGTCCGATAACTATTTTTTTAAATATTTTTATTGAGCTATCTTCACGCACCATACATACAGTCCATTCAAAGTATACAATCAATGGCTCATAATATCATCATATAGTTGTGTATCATCACCATGATAATTTTCAGAACATATGTATCACTCCAGAAAAAGAAATAGAGAAAGAAAAACCCATACATCCCATATTCCTTACCCCTCCCTCTCATTGACTACTGGTATTGCAATCTACCCATTTTTTTTTTACCCCTTATTGCCCTCCCTATTATTTATTTATTCATTCATTTATCCTTATTTTTGACTCATCTGTCCATAGCCTGGATAAAGGAAGCATTAGCCACAGGTTTTCACAATCACACAGTCACATTGTAAGCTATATAGTTATACAAACGTATTCAAGAGTCAAGGCTAGTGGAATACAGTTCAACAGTTTCAGGTACTTCCCTCTAGCCACTCCAATACACTATAAACTAAAAAGGGGTACCTATGTAATGCATAAGAATAACCTCCAGGATAATCTCTCAACTCTGAAATCTCTCAGCCACTGAGGCTTTATTTTATCTTATCTCTCTCTTCCCCCTTTTGATCTAGAAGGCTTGCTCAATCCCTTGATTCCAGGTCCTGGCTCATCCCCAGGAGTCATGCCATGTTGCCAGGTACATTTACACCCCTGGGAGTCATGTCCCATGCAGAGGAGGGAAGACAATGGGTTCACCTGCTGAATTGGCTTAGAGAGAGAGTCCACATATGAACAACAAAGGAGGTTCTCTGGGGGTGACTCTTAGGCATAATTACCAGTAGGCTTAGCTTCTCCTTTTCAGGAATAAGCTTCATAGGGGTAAGCCCCAAGATTGAGGGCTTGGCCTGTTAAGTTGGTTGTCCCCAAAGCTTGAGAGACTATCAGGAATTCCCCAGGTGGGGAAGTGTAATATTTCCTCCTTTCTTCCTGGTCCCCCGAGGGGATTTTATAAATACTTTTTTATTCTCTGTCCAAATTACTCCGGGATTATCTGGGCATCACACTAACCTGTACAAACCAATAAGACCTCACTCCCTGTTCAAGATTCCATGTTATTATGGCGTTTGAATAAACTGACCATACAAGTTAGATATTGTGCTACCAAAAATATACATTTTGTACCAAATAAACATCTCTCCCTTTGGTCTCACACAGAAGTTGAAGTTTTAAAACCTAGACCATATCATCCTTTACCCCATATTCTGGTTTACTCCGTAACTTCTAATCTACTTTCTGTCAGTATCATTTGCTTATTCTAAATGAGATTTTAAGAGGTACCATGCCCTGGTCTGAGATACAGATCCATGTTCAGATATTTCTCTGCACGATTATCACTGACCTGAGCCCCTTGGCCATGTCCACTCACCTGTCTCTGACAACTCTCCACAATAATTAGCTTCTGCTGGGGAGATGTCCGGGCAAAGACAATTTCTGAGTGATTGGCTATAAGTTCATCCAGCTGTTCTGGGCTCATGTCCTTCAGCTCCATGCCAGTTACCACAGCAGCTTTAGCGTCCCTGTAAGGGTCAGAAGAAACCAAGGGGGTCAAAGACCAAATTTTAAGCTGAAACAATGTTCTTGGCAGTACCTGAGTTGAAATCATTTGGATTTCAAATCGTTTGACTTCATTTGGAATTAAATTTCCTTGTCTCCTGATAATTTAGTGAGATAATAGTGATTTTAAGTACTGGGAACAATTTGGTCTCCATTCCAAGACAGTAAATAAATGTCCCCCAAATTAGGCCATTTCCTGGTATCATATAACAAGAGGAAACTACAAAATGTTACATGCCTTGTTCTATACATTTTATAAGTTTTGAGTTTTTTAGGCCTGCCTTTTCCTCATGGTGCTAAATACAAGCTGTAAAGAATTAGAAGAATCAAGGAAAATCCAAGTCTTTTCTTAGGAAGCTTCTATTCTATTCAGGACCAAATAAAAAAGCTATGAAGAAGACATTTACATAGCTATTCCTTCTGAATAGATAAACTGAATACTTCAATACCCAAGATGCTCACTAGGGAGTGTAAGAAATCTATTATTGATGATGCAACTGGATCAGTGGCAGGTAAATTTCATACAAACCCTTTGTTTCGGTTTTTCTCACTAAATCTGGCATAAAAGTATTCAGATCTACTACAGTGAATTTTGAAATTTCAGACAATGAATATATAAAGGGACATTTTTCTTGAGTGTCAATATGGTGCCTGGCATATATTACTCAAAAGTTTTGAGTGAATGAATCAAAGTGTGAACTATTGGTCAAACTAGACTTGCACTATCCTGAGAGGGTATTAGGCAAAAAAAAAAAAAGAAAGAAAGAAAGAAAGAAAGAAAAAGGTGATTTGCTCCAAATAGTACAGCTCTTGAAAGCTGACAGGGTAGTGCATGAGGATTTCAGCTTCTGCTACATTGGTTCTGTGCTTACCATTTGTTAACTTGTTCCAGAGCAATGTTGAGGCGTTTTGCAATGTCTTCCACTGTCTCACTGTTGGCTGAAATGATACCGACACTCTTGGCAATAGCTTTGGCTGTGATGGGATGATCACCTGTAATCATAATGACCTAGAGCACAGACAATGAGAAAATACATATGGACAACGAGCAGCCCAGCTAAAGTAGGAACATTTAACATTGCCTACTCTACTATGACCTGGTAGAATATGGCTAGTGATTATTGTGGTTTGTCCTATGGATGGTTTGTAATCTAAGGCCAAACTGTTTCACTCAAGGACACAGTGATCCCAGTGGATCTACCCTTGTACCTACTTGCTGGTTTCTTACATTTCCTCCTCTGATATTAGAGTAAGCCCTTTCCCCTTGATATTACTTTATTTGTGAAAGGGCTGATTATTAGGCCCTTCATGGGGGTAATTCCTCATTGCTTCAACAGTCCTGATAGTAACATGGAAATGGAATTTATATTTTGGCTTAAATATCAAAAGATGAATGGATTATAGATACTGGACCTCTAGAATAAGTAATGAAGCCTTTTATTGTCTATCATGGCCTAGGTCATGATATAGCCACTCCATAACACAGAAGTATTCTCACTGCAGTTTCTATTGTGGTTTATTGCACAGAGACACAATCTTGTTTTTATGAAACAGTCACTGCAATCTTAGAATGAAAGTAGAGAAAAAAGAAAGAAATTATATTTACTTAGAGAGACCTAAATATCTGACTATCTCCTATGATAAAAGTGTTTAGGGAGGGATATAACTTAAATGGAGGACTTCTTGTGTCAGAAAAATGATGCCAACCTTTATCCCAGCGCTCCGACATTTGGTAACTGCATCAGGCACAGTGGACCGAGGGGGATCAATCATTGACAAGAGCCCCACAAAGCAGAAGTTGGAGGTGGGAAAGTTCATAGCGTCTATGTCAAATGAGTAGGTTTCTGGAAACTCATCTGCTGGCAGGTAGAGATGACAGAAACCTGAAATGACATGAATTTGAGAATCAATAAAACTAGAATAAGAAATAATCAAAGAAAAGGTGAACATTTTAATGTACTCACAGTTCTTTACTATTTTACCAATATATTAGAGTATATTGGAATTAAGTCCTTCAATTTCATAATGCATTTTTTTTAGAAAAGACATTTCATCCAAAAATAATTTACTGTGTGCCCATTAGGTTCTATGTTATGCTCTGAGGATATAAAGACCAAGAGTGGACAGCCCCTACTTCTGAAGATGTCCTAGTTTAGTAGAGGAACAGAAAGAAAAAGAAGTGAAACATGGTAAGTAGTATCTACTCTTCAGCTACCTTGGAGGGTCAGGAAAGACTTCTGCAAGGAGGTAACATTTCAGCTGAATCTTGAGAGAGTATGTTTTTTCTAGGGGAAAAAGGAAGGGTTGGAGGTGAAAAGGTAGAAAGAACAGCACAAGCTACTGTAGAAAGTTGAAAAAGGAGTTTGGGGGTATCAAAGGAATGGTATGAAGTCCAGTCTTTAATCAAGATAGGTGGGAGATAAAAGCTATTAGAAATGGGGTAGAACCATTTATTTCACAGAAGTCATCAGACTCTCACAAGTTGAAGTATAAGGGATTGCTGTGTCTGGTAAGACTTCCAAGATCTTGTAACCGTCTCATCAGTTTTTACATCAAATTTATTCTCAGCATGGCTTTATATATTTCAGTAAAATACTGAAAGGTCAAGAGAGGTCAATCGTGAGGTTCCTAGAGCTACTAGAGTCAGATGGGTATCAATCCTGTGGTGAAAAGGTGATTACCCAGGCTTGTGAGTTATTTAAGGCATTCTTAAAGCATTATAATCTCATTTATATATTTTGTCCACTTCACTAACTTTAATATCTTTTTGAAACACACATTCCACAAATTCTAACATCTCTATTGGCAATAACTTTCATGAGGCTTAATGAGCCTTAATATCAACCATGAACTTCTGTTACCTTGAATTCATTACTCTGTGGTTCTAAACTGGTGCCATTTTGTCCACCCATGATTCTCAGAATGGAACATATTATCCCTATCACCTTAAATTACCCTCAATAGGCCCCTGCTAGTGTGGTTTCCTTCAAACTCTTATTTCCCCTGTCCCTGTTACTGGTATTACTTTTTTTCTAGTTACTAAATTGGAAACTTAATCTTTTACCTTTTTTTTTTTCATATTTCATAGCTGTCAATCAATTCCCATCCCCTTTCACCTAAATGAGGACAGCTGCCTACTTGGACCCATGACTTTTCTGTGTTAGCTCATCTTACATGTTGCTGCCAAGCATTAAATTCTTCTCCTGCCCCTAGCCACCCCCCCCCCCCAAAACCAAACAAACAACCCACCAGAGCTCTGATCAGCTCACCCTACTCTAACGTGAAACCCCACATTAAAGGAACTCCATATCATGACCCCAATCTATCTCTCTAGCCCTCTTTCCCATGACTATGCCACCTGATATACCTTATGGCTCTCAACACTGGCTGGCATACTCAACAGTGCCTGCAGAAACCCTATCCATTCTTACCTTTGTGTTTTGGCTTATATTACTTTCTCTACCTGGGATACTTTCCTCTACCTCCCTTACAATATTACCTGTCATTCAAGCCCCAGTTGAAAGTATAACTCCTTTCATATAATCTTTCCTTATTTTCCTTATTTGGAAGCGACCCCACCTTTCTCTGTGCTGCCATAGAGCATTGTCTTTCGTACTTATCATCCTGATGATCATACTCTCCTTTATGTTATTCATGTGGATATTCATAGCACCCCTATGCAACATAAACTCTTTAAAGATGCCCATGTCATCTGGTGTTTCTATCAGTAGGTGGGCAAGAGTCCTATTGCAGAGCTCACCCAGCACACGCTCCCCGAGGCCTCCCAGCTCCATGTATGCTGTGTGGAAGGCATCTGCTGTGTTCTTGTCCAGAGGCTGCTCCTGGCCATTGATCATGATGGTTCTGCACTTCTCTAAGACCCTCTCAGGGGCCCCCTTCATCACCAGGAGGAAGCGCTTGTCACTGGCGTCATCAGTCTCGTGTATGGAGAGCTGAGAAGAGGGGATTCATTGAACATGTTAAACACAGCAAGTTCTCTAATGCTAATATCATTCTTACTACTAAGGGCCGTAAATATATACATCCTTTAATTATTAACATGATGGAAAGGTGTAAAACATCTCATACTCTTGTTGGGCTACTTGTTCTTGTTATGTCAAGGGGGAGGCATCATGGCATGCCCAGGCAGTTCTATGTAGTTATTGTATTTTGTGGCCAACTAATATGCAGAGGTTTAGACTTGGTCCCAGCCTAGAGAGGCCCCCTGAGTTTGAATCCAAAGTCAGTGGAGTTTGCCTTTCAAACAAAGACTGGCTGCTTTAGAGAAGGTACCAATGGCCAGATGTCTCTATCAGCCATAAAATCCTGTGCCTTGAACATGATTTCCTGGGGTGCTCATGAGCATTATAGGGGCTGTGCCTTCATATCTCACCTCCTCTCTCTACCTCCCTTTTGTGAGAAGTAGCCTTTCAGGCCCAAGCTATCCTGAGCTCAGGTGGGAATGGGGCCAGCAAGGAATTCCCTATACCTTTTCAACTCAGTACTTATCTGAGATGAAATTGATAGAGGTGTGGGGAAGTGGATACTCTCATGTACAATATTCCTGGAGGACAGTTAGATAATTTTTATATGAATACTCTTTATATAATAATAAAATGGCTAATCCATAGATAGCCCTTATTTTATGCCAGGTATTCTTCTAAGCACTCAATAAGAACTTGAGGAAGCTGGGGTATTTTGGGAGGGAATGAGTAAATTACAAAGAAAAATTCTACCATTTTGGACCTGTCAGTTGACTCTTAATCAATAATTCTTGGAGTTTTGGATATCGAAGATGAGTAAAATTTTTAAAAATCATGGTAGAGGGACAACATAGAGTTGCCAGCCAAATAAATGACCAAATAAAGACACCCAACAAACCAACCAACAATACAAAAAAAAAAAAAAAAACCCCTCCTATCTATTATCACCATTTCTTAAAAGAAAGGGCATTTTTTAATAAAAAAGCATGATCAATAGCAGTAAACACTTTGATACTATGTTCTGTGTGCCAGGCATTGTTCCAAGTGCTTTGCACATGAACTCACTTCATTTTCAAAGCTATTCTAAAGCAGTATTGTCCCCAATAACAAGTGAGGAAACTGAGGCACAGAGAGGTTAAATGACTTGCTTAAGACAAATAGTAGGTAGGTGACTGAGTTGGGATTTGAACCTAGGCTTTCAGGCTACAGAGTCATTGCCCTTAAGCATGTTGGGTACAAAGGAAATATTTTAATTGAACTCATCTTTATATAAAGCTTATCACATTACCTTAATTTCCGGTTTGAGTTTCACATTGCCCCCCTCCCACCACCACCCCTGGACCCATCTCAGTTTGGGGAATTACTATTCTTAATGAATAAGACAAGGACTTTCCACTATCTTGCCATCAGTTGAATATAATTCAGAGAATTTATAATGCATGATATCTAGAACTCTGTTTTGGGTTTGAGCTTTGCTCATTTATAGAGACTTCAGGTGGCCCAAATAGTTTCCTAAAGAGTCTTTGACCTCTTTAGCAGGAGTCCCCATGGGGATCTTTTCTTCTTTCTAGACCCAATGCTGTGAAGCCACTTTCTCTCCCAACTTTTTATACATGAGACCTCATGGAAACCACTTGTTTTCTCATTATCATATGACTAGGAATATTTTTCCTGTAGTAAGATAAAGCCTTGGCAGGATTCTGAATATTTATCCTGATTGGAAGATCATCTCACATAGACCTTAAAGCACAGAGTACGTGGATTTGAATCCTGGCTCTACCACTTACTGTGTGATAATGCTCTTACTTCTACTTTCTCATCCACAAGGGCAGAATAATAGTATCAACCTCATAGAGTTGTTATGAGAATCGAATGATATAATACATGTAGAATGCTTAGCACATAACATCCATTATTACTTTTATTATTTTAGGACTGGTCATTCTATTTTTTTTTTTTTTTTTCACATGGGCAGGCACCAGGAATTGAACCTGGTTCTCCGGCATGGCAGGCGAGAACTCTGCCTGCTGAGCCACTGTGGCCCACCCTGGTAATTCTATTTTGACTTTTTATGTTTTGAACAAGAAATCTTATTTCCTGGCTTTAATATTTCAGTAATAGATTTGTTAGTTGTCTATTTGGCTAAATATGCTTCTTTATTGGCCCATTATCCACAAAGAACAATGCAAACAGTTCTATTCCAATCCTAAATTCCATTCAAAGATGGGTAAACAATCACCAAAAATTCTAAATAAACGTGATTATTCCATTTATATGCTTTATAGTTGTGCAAATCCCCTACTCTCAGCTTTGCACCATATAGGAAATCCTATCTGCAGCAATACTTTATGCTATAAACTGCTCTTTCTCCTAAAACATGAGGAAGATAGAGACGGTTGATTGTCAGCCATCCCTGGAATGAGCAGAGACAACTAGACAATTTATATGGCCATTTAAACAAACCCTGAAAAATGGATAGAAAGGAGGTTTCCATCAACTGCACATGGGATGGAGTAGAGAGCTATGTGACCACTCCTCTGAGAGATGACTGACTTGTTTTCACAAAGGGCCAGGCTTACTTGTATGGACTGAAACCAAATTGCTCTGTTTCTGTGGTATGGAAAAAGCAAGGATTTTGCAAAGAGACTTATTTTGAAATTTGGTTGTGCCACTTAGTTGCTGTGGGACTCTGGTCAAGTCAGTATTTTCTGAGAGTCTGTTTCCTCATTTTATAGATGTGGATTAATTAGTCCTATCTCATAGGCTTATTGTTGTGAGGATTAAATGAGATAATGTATTTTAAATACGTGACACTAAGCAAATATGTTTTCCCTGTCCCCACAGCACCTCACTTTTATTTATCTTTCTAGATATGACTTTGCCTTCAACCTGTGCAAAGGTTACTTTAAAGTCAAGATCATCATCAGCATTTTATTAGGCAATGGAAACCCAGCACAATATTCTCCTAATATAAGAAGCTGGTAGAGGTGGTAAGGATATATATTTGTAATATAGGTGGGTCATTCATAGGAGCAGTTGGCTCTGACAAGATATTCACCTCTCTTTTTTCCGTACACTTTTTCAGGGAAAAGAAGGAGGCCAGCGAGGGAAACTTCATCTGGTTTTAACAGGCTCAGGCCCTAAGAATTATTTTGAAGTCAAGTATTATTTTTTTTAAATGCAAAGGCTATTTGCAGGTAGAGACATATTCTAGTGATAACAAAGAAGGCCAGGTGTGAAGAAAAACGCACCTGAAATTTGTTGGTAGAGTTAAAAGGTATTTCAGCCACTTTGCGGTTTCTTTTTCTAATTTCCATCACATCTCCCAAAATGACCTCTGAGAATTTCAAAAGAGCTGTTTCTGAGGCATCTCCAACTACAACTTTCTGGGAGTCAAAAGAAATAAACAAATATTTTCAGGTTCTGATGTGATTGTTTTCAATGAATCAACATGTCTTCTGACTAAGCTTACAATCTAGCTGGAGAGACAAAATGATTACAAGGCAATTTGTAAACGATTCAAGACAATCATTAAGAGTGCAAACTAAATGGTGCCACCTGCTGATGACATAGCAAAGCAGAAGCTCAAAGCAATTGGAGCTCAGTGAGGACTGGAAGGTTTCATGAAGGAAATAGCCATTGGACTAGATTTGGAAAAATGGGTGGGTTATAGAGGAGCCAGAAGAAAGCCTTACAGAACCAGAATGCCATGTGTGAAGGTGGAAGAATGGAAGTTTCTCTAGGGAGTGCTGGAAGAGAGGATGGACATGGAGGATAGGTAAGATTATGGAAGATCCTGACGAGTATGCCAAGATCTTGACTCAAGATCTTCAAGAGAAGCAGCAGGAAAACCCTGAAAACTTCTGAGCAAAGGTAGGCGAAGATAAAAGCAGTATTTAAGGAAATTTTGTGGCTTGTGTGAGGGACTGGAGGAGGGATAAACTGGAATCATGGGGGCCAGGTAAGAAGCTGTTACAGTTATTTAGATAGAAGGCACAGATAATAATAGAAATGTAATATTGGATACATTTTGAAGCAAGAATGATAGGATTTGGTGAGTCACTAGATATAAGAAAAGGAAGCAGTTAAAGATGACTTCTAAAAGTTTTGGTCTAGGTGAAAAGTAGTATGGTTATACATTGGAAATAAAACAGTTGGAATGGGATGTTGGTTTGGAACCAGGTTGGGCCCAGATGGAAGGTAATTTGTCAAGAGATGATGATCATAGCAGGACTCACAAGTGGAAATACACAGCTAGTTGGAGGTCCAGGTTGGGTTTTGGGTGAGAAATTAGAACTGGAGAAAAAGACCTGAGGATATGAACGAGAAGTGATTGGCCAAAATGAGAATTAATGAGTTGTCTGATAGAGAAAAAAAAACAAACACATGTAAAATATAAGAAAGAGGAAGACCTAATGAAGGAAACAGTTGCAAATAGAAAAGCTTGGAGACCAGAGGGTCAGTGATTCATGGTAAGGGGTGTTGGTAGGTGAGGAGGAAAGAGGAACGGAGAAGGGAGGGAGAGAAATAAGTGGAATGGGGAAAGACAGGGAAACGGGGACAAGTTAAACATTTATTCCAATATACCAAGACCCTTTGGTGCCCTACTCACCATATGTGAGTCAAGAGGAATATGCCCTAATATTAGTCCCTCTATGTCCATTCAATTATATTTTAAACTTCAGTGAATGGCATTTATATAATAAAGCAACTTCGATGGTATCCACTTAGCTGGTAAAGAAATTAGGGAAGGCAATTAACTTAAAGACACATTCATTTTCTGGTATGAGATAGAATTTGAGATTGCCTAAAGTAAACATTCTGAGAACTTTTAAAAATGTGATTTCTCAAAGCTAGTTGGAGAGATTAAATCAAGCACCAAATCAGAAGAGAGAAAGTGACTTCATACTGGCTGTGATTTAAGTTCAAGTTAGGCAGAGGCTTTACCTTCATGATGGGAACATTTTCCTGTCCTGGCTTGAACTCAGCTCGGTTACACAGTGTTATTATCCTGGATAAGGAGGCCCAGGTTCCAGAGCTTTGGTCAAACATTTGGTCTGGAAAATAAAGAAAGGGGAGCAGTCACTGTGGGTGCTGGATGCCATCAAGTAGTTCACTCTCCAGTGATTCTCAAAGACTTCTTACAAATACTACCATGCTTGGTCCAAACACTTTGGATTGTACTGAAATTCCGGAAGACTCACTTGAATGTTCTTCACTTGTGTCTGCCATGAAGATCTGATTATCAAACCACAGGTGAGCCACAGTCATCCTGTTCTGAGTCAGAGTCCCGGTTTTATCAGAGCAGATGATAGAGGTGGAGCCAAGGGTCTCTACGGCCTCCAGGTTCTTCACCAGGCAGTTCTTCTTGGCCATCCGTTTTGCTGTCAGGGACAGAGCCACCTGGACAGGAGAGGGGGAAAAGGAGTTGCTGATAAAACCAAAGCTAGAAAAATAATTTTGAACGCAGTTTCAAAGCATTTAAATATCTAGGTGTAGCTGTGATTGAATTTTAGGAGGCAGCAGGACTACTTTTAGGAGAGAGATACAGTTATAGATGTAGTGGTTTATAAGCCTTATATGCCACAATCCTTTTTGTTTTATTTTATTTTAACATGGAACACATTTTTATCCCTTCATCCCTTGAAGAAAATAATCCTGATGGACCCACAGGCAGCAAAAAGAGGTAAGGTTGCTATGGCCTGTCCTTATGAATAATTATGAGGAGAGCTTTGGCCACCCAGCTCCTATGTTATCCTTAAGGATAAATGTATAAGACAGATTTCAACTGGTATATGCCATGGAGATTATCCCAAAGAACTTGCTTATTGCTTTGAGGAATCAAACAGCATTTGTATTTCTTTTTTTGGGGGATGGAGTGGGGGTGGGGTGGGGCAGCGGCGTGCATGGACTGAGAATTGAACCTGAGTCTCCGGCATGGCAGGTGAGAATTCTACTACTGAACCACCCATGCACCTTTGTATTTCATTTTAAGAGCTCCATATTTTAAAGCTCCAGATGTCAAAAGTTCTGTTGGCTTCGATTTCTTTAGATAACCGTCTTCTGGTGTCAGAAGAGAACTGGAGTTCAAGAAAGAAACTCTCCTCTCTGTTTTTGTGATCACTACTTAGATCAGTGAATATGTAGGACATCTCTACATAGACCTGGAAATATGACTCTCCTGCCCCCACCTACAGGGCCTCCACAGTAGAGTCTGGGGAGAAGGTTGGCTTTGGTTGCAGGATTCAACTAGGTGGATTGTTACCAAAACTGAATTTGGGGATGAGGTCAGGAAAGGGATGATTGCTTTGAAGAAAATGCAAGAATTTTGTTGTTTTGATCCTGAGAGAGGCAAGTAACATAAGGCACAGCTGGAGACTATGTATGAGTGCCTAAATTGTAGGAATTGCCAGGAAAGGTAGAAAAGGCAGTAGGCGCCTGAAAAAAATCCATCAATGATGGTTTGAGTTTACCTACTGGATCTTAAGGGACAAGGGAATACAGGAATTACAGATAAAACTGAAAATGAAAATATAAAATGTTTAAGGACAATGCATTCTAATGTTTAAAATATCACAATTTCTTTTGTCCCTAAGAAACAATCTATCTAGAATGTTCTATTTTTTGTCCCTTAAGGGGAAGGAGTTTCCTTTTAAAGACAGAGGTGGGTTTATTGTTTGTTGGTGGGGGCTTAAACAGCATAGATATTATGAATTACAGTGTCAGGGGATAGGAAGAGTTGGTGGCTACCTAACAGCAGGGACTCACAGTGACTGTAGCCAAGAGGCCCTCAGGCACATTGGCCACAATGATGCCAATGAGGAAGATTATGGAGTCCAGTACATGGTACTTCATGGACACTGCGATGATGAAGAAAAGGATGCCGATAGAGACGGCCACTCCCGCCACAATATGAACAAAGTGCTCAATCTCAATGGCAATGGGAGTCTTCTCATTTCCAACTCCTGAAGCCAGTGATGCAATCTGTCCAATGATGGTACGGTCCCCTGTGTTGATGACCATGCCAGTTGCTGTGCCTACGGGGAAGGGAGACATTTTATTCCAGGGGCCCTTAGCTATGGAGGAACACAACCTGCTTTACAGCCTTCTCTTTGGTGGCTTAAACCAGTACATGACATAACAAAGACTAGACACCAGATCTCTGGGCTCTTCAAGTTCATGTTTGTTTTTTTCATTTTTTCCCCTGAGAAGAGCTTTGTAAGAAGAGATAAGGAGATAGCAACATAGGCTTAAGAAGAAAAAGTGACAGGAGCTGGGGGGTGGGGGGTGGCAGCTAGACTTACCTTCTAAACAGGTTGTAGAATAGAAGGCGATATTCTTTGTTTCCAGGGGATTTTCATGAGTAAAGTCACAGGAGCGGGACTGGGGTTCAGATTCCCCAGTGAGAGATGAGTTGTCTACCTGGAAGGTATTTTGAAAAAAGTTCAAAACTAGGTGATTTGCTTCCTGCCTCAGTTCTCTAAAGTCAGGATATCAAGAATGCCAAGTTACAAGGATGAACTTTAGGGGTGCCCCATGATACTCACCCTACATCCCTGAGTAGACAGCAATCTGATGTCCGCAGGAATCTGGTCTCCTCCTTTAATCTCTACTATGTCTCCCAACACCAGCTGCTCTGCAGGGATTATTTTCTTCTCTGCATCTCGGAAGACGAGAGCTTGCTAGGAAAGAAAACTGTGATGGATGCCTCAGCTCCTGAAATAATCCTAATACCCCTCTTTTTCTATACCTCTGCCAAATCTGTCTGTAATGTCTAGGAAGAGTACTGAAGGTTAAACCAAAGGGTTTAATAACCTTGCAAAAGTGAAACTTTAATGAGGTGGATCTCTATCTTCTTAGCATGGAAGAAACAATCATTTCCCCATCCACAATTTCTCCTTTCAACTGGCGCTTTATGGGGGGGGGGGGCAACATGTTTTCTCTGTTCTCTGTTGACAGTAGTGCCGGGACTCCTTACAGGAATGCTCAGCAGACAGTTCTACTATATGATGAGGAGAGCACTGGATCTCCCATGCTGGTATCATTTTGGGGCACCATGTACTAAAACCCAAGAATGGGGGCAAAATAATGGGGTCATCGGCAAAAAATTAGAGGTTGACCCCTTGCTGCCAGAGAACAATTCTCAACTTCTACAGTTTACTCCCTAAATCATCTGGATTAATGAAGCAGTCAGAATGGCTCACAAAGGCTTAAGAGCAGTAGCAGATGTTTTGCAGCGACTAAAGTTTCTCTTCTTCTTTACTGGCATCAAAACATTTTTCTATGTCTTACTTTGATCATCTTAAGACTCTGTGAGGACACCAGGATTCAGAAAGATTAGGTAGTTTATCCAAGATTTCTCAGCCAGCAAATGATGGAGCCAGGGCTAGAGCACAGACTCTCTATAAGAGCACTGCAGATACAGGAAGAGGGACGATGGGGCTACTCACCTTTGGAATCATTTTACTGAAGCTAGCCATGATGTTGGTGCTTTTTGCCTCCTGGTAATAAGCAAAGCACCCAGTTAAAATAACAACCAGGGCAAGCACAGATCCCAGATACACCTGAGTGATAAAGAGAGAAACCAATCAGTAAAACAAATATTAGGAATGAGCCAGATGCTATAGTGAGATCACTCTCCAGGGAATGGTGAGATGCATGTTGTGTCCTGGTATAATTTATATGATATTAAATGTACCCATTTTAAGTGTAAAATTGAATTACTTATAGTAAATTTATAGATTTATGCAATAATCATGACAATCTCATTTTACAACATTTCCATCACCCCCAAAAAGATCCCTTGTGCCTGTCTGCAGAAACCCTACACCCCCTTCCCAGCCCCAGCTCATCTACTTTGTCTCTATAAATTTGCCTTTTCTGGACATTTCATATGAACGGAATCATATGAATGGTCTTTTGCACCTGGGTTCTTTCTCTTAGCACAATATCGGTCAATTTGGTGCAGTTTTTGCACCTAGTTCTTGGCAGGCATAGATGCTCTTCATGTTAAGGTGAAAGAGTTAGCTTTGAGGAGAAAAATCCAAAAACACTTCATATGGATCTAGATTTTTCCCCCTGACTTAGGAACTCACAGTGCTTTCTCACTTGAAAAAAAGCAGTTCATTCTTATACTGCTTCTGAGACATGAGAAAGTCGGATATGATGTCTATTTTACAGATGGAAAATCGATTACTTTTTTCAAAACCTATGAAGTGATCAGTGGTAGCCACCTGATTGTAGTTCAGGGCTCTGCCCACTACAGGCCTTATTTTATGCTTCTCTTCTCCACTGCTACTAATTTAGCAAAACAGTATAGTAAAACCAATAGCATGGCCTTACGTTGTCTAGGGATGAGGACTTATCACTGGAGTACTGAATCCCATATGCGATCCAGCACAGGATGGCTCCTATCCACAGAAGGATGGAGAATCCCCCCACCATCTGCTTGAGGAACTTGATGATCTCGGGTGTTTCCTTGGGAGGGCTCAGCGTGTTGGGGCCGTCCCGAGCCAGCAGCTCTGCAGCTCTGGCACTGGAGAGACCCTGAGAAAGCCAAGCAAAACCAAATATGAGTAAGACATTCTTGTTCCCTCAGGGGTTGGACTTGACATCTCTGCAAGCTGTGCTTAGGCTTCAAGGTGCCAGTCTAAAGGGGGTCCTGAGAGGAGTGGATGCTTGACCCATTCCCTCCCCGCTTTTAAAGACTATTTAATCCTAATATCAGCCAGGCATCATTTTTACATTCTCCCCACGTATTCACTCATTTATTCTGCAAAATAATCCTTTGAGGAAGGTACTATTATTCTCATTTTACAGATGTGGAAATTGAGGCACAATGAGGTTAAATAACCTGCCCAAAGTCACCAGCTAGTAAATGGTAGCCCCAGGATTCAACCTCAGCACCCTGACTCCAGAGCCCAAGTTCTTAACCACTATACTATGCTCTGCTAAGGAATTTTAATTTCTTAGAGATTTATTCCGAGATAGGAGTATTTTTGCTAATGAAGATTTAAAATACAGAAGCTAGTTGCCAGGGCAATTATCCAATCCCAGTCAAAAGAATTGTTTATGGCCAAGCATACAGCACAGAAAAAGGGTTTTATGGGGCCATGGTTCAGACACACTAGCTCTGTGGGCAAACCAGCCCTTCTGTCACGGTCCAGGCATGGGAAGTATAGTGTTCTCTAAGTTGCTGCTACAGGTCACTTATCCTAAAGGTGACATCTACTGTTCCAACCCCCAGGCCCACAATATTTCCCTGTGTACAGTCAGAGAACTTCTCTTCTGACACCTGGTTCCCTGGTGACTTACCGTAACAATATCTGTACCATATTTATTTTCCAATTCCTTATTGCTGAGTTTATGGTCATCCTGAAAGCCATGAAAGGAAGAAAAGAGTGGATTAGATACTTCTCAAAAACTCCAACCCTGAGCTTTAACCAACACATAAAAACTTGGAGTGGCACCGATGATGAGAAAAATGGGAAGGAATGAGAAAATTCCATTGCGGCAAGTGGCTGTGGCAGCCATGGATGGAGGCACTGCTGCAAGAGTCTTTTCCTAACTCATGGGCTAGGCGATTTCCTGGCCATGTCCAAGGAGTTCAGACTTAGTTTGCCGTTCACAACCTAGTACCTGTTGTTAGCTTTTATTGACAAAGCAGTGCCTCTCATCTCATAGTTGGTCACTACTGCACACAAGTCCTAAGACGCCTGTCTTCCAGGTACTGGCCCTCTGGATGTTTGATTCAGACCTATTCTGGGATTAGTCGAGGGTAATGGGTAATACCAAACCAAATCCACTGCATTTTACTTGATGACTTGATTTGAGCAATTACTATGACTGCATGTTCAGACAGCTCCTTACCCTTGCAGCCCTGATGGGAATACCTGGCACAGGGACACATGCCTTTCCTTATTCAAGAAATGAGGTTGTTCAATGGTTAGAACTAAAAGTCCTGAAGATTAAAAATCTGCTAAATAAATACCAGTGTGACCCACACTTGCTAATTCTACCATGGAATCATTTGACTAAAACAAAGTTTCTCAATTTCGGTACCATTTTCATTTTGGGTTTTATAATTCTTTGTTGAGGGGGTCTGTCCTGTATATTGTACAATGTTAAACAGCATCCCTGGCTTCAACCCCCTTGATGCCAACAGGGTTTCCCTGAGTTATAACAACTGAATTGTCTCTAAATATTGCCATATGTCCTGTGTGTGTGTACAAATCACACACACCCCTTTCCTGTTGAGAACTACTGGGCTAAAGGACCAGAAGCTGCTTCCTATAGCAGTAAACCGAGGAAGTAAGTCTTCCTCACTCCACCTAGAAAAGCCAGCAGTCAGAAAAGACAAAGTTTGTTTATTCTTAATTATCCCTTTGGATGATTCTTTAATCCCTGATTATCTGTCAGAAAGGTTTACACTGGGATTGGTCCCAGCACCATCTCTTCTTAAGTATATGAATAAAGAAAGTCACATGTTGCATTAAGCCTTCCAGCAAAATCCAACTGTTACCTTAGCCCTTTCCTCAGGCCGATTGTGCTTTGCTCATTCATTCATTCATTCATTCAGCTAATATCAATCAATGGTGACATTGCTGGGGATTCAGAGGATTAAGGAACATTAGCAGGCACAGTCCTACCTACTCCCTTCAGTCCATGGGTAAACACCCTGCACAAAGCCATGTGTAAGTATCGGATGCTTACAGCTGCAGCTGTTGTGGCAGGACCTCACACTTTATGGAAGGTGTCAATATCATGGAATGGGGTCTCCTTCCTTTCTCCTGTGCTTCGGAGATGAGCACATGTGTGCCTGGGGCACACTTTGCTGGCCAGCACTGGAATTGCACAGGGCAGTCACTTGACACTCAGGTCGGGTCATTACAAATCTGTCGATGTTTATTCAGAAGCCAGGAATATTTTAGTTATCATCAAATTTCTAAGGGCTGGAGAGCTCAGATACCAAAGCACCCATGTACCCTGTCTCAAATTAAAGGACTCATGCAAGGAGGCTAGGAAAAAAGATGGAAAGAAAGCTGTTCCTTTCTGGGCATGGAACTTGTTTTTCTATAATATATGTCTTCACGAAATGCTCAAAGAAGGGATATTCTAATTGTACTGAGAAAATGGATATATATTAATGTTGTAAGTAGCAAATTCAAGGAAGAACAGCTAGGTCTTCAATCTTAAATGCTAGAGATACATAGGGAATGATAATTACTATTTATCAAGCAACCACTATGTGTCTGGTACTGTGCTGAGTATTTTTCCTGTTTTAACCTCCTAACAATCCTAAGAGGTATGTACTGTTTTGAATTCTTTTTTTAGCAAAGGGGAAATTGAAACTTAAGTCAAATTCAGATTTGAATTCAGATCACTTCAATTTCAGACTTGTGTTCTTATATGTCTATCAGAATATATAACAATGAATGCCCAGCGGTGTACTGACAAATGCTTACCAAGCGCTTCAGAAAAAAAGAAGGAAAGACCTAATTTGTAGCATTTGCTGATTTCCCACCTTAGCCAGATTTTAAGCTAATAATGCAATGTCAGTCAGCTTGCTGAATTCCTGAACATTTAGCTTCAGCGAAGCTCCCAAGTACAGACTTGTGGTATGTCTAAAACTGTCTGAATCCCAGGGTGGTATCATTACCCCTGAAATGATTCTTCTCAGGGGGCCTTCTATACCCAAATACCTGGCAAGGTCTAGTGGCTTTGGTTTTCCTCCTTGGCAGGCTCAAACAGTTTCACTTCATCCATGAAAAACTGGCAAGTGCTTATTTATATCTCATTTAAGAGAGAGGGGGGAGAGAGAGGTCCACCTAAGCCTTTGGTATCGGGAGCTAGAGACCTCCCCGCTTCCCCCTTCCATCCCCCCTCCCAGTCCTACCTGGGAGTATCTCTCTGCAGAAGAATGCAGGGATCCACAAAGGGTCTGGGGCCTGGCCCCGGGCAGATATTATCACGCTTTTTTTTAAAAAAACAAAACAAGGAAACAAATCCTTGAACTTCTAATTTCTTTTTCAAGAGGCAGATTATTTGGGGCAGACAGGTTCTCAGGAAGAGGGGGACTTATTTGGTGGAAGGCTACTGACCAGATCAACTTCTTTCTTCAGTTCCTCTTTCTGGTGATTCTTTTTGCATTCCAAGCCATTGCTCTTTAGGCCCCTGTACTTCTCCTTGCCATCCCCCTGGTCTTTCTTCTCTATGTCTTTAGTTCCACTGAGCTCCACAGAATAGATTTCTGGTGTTTTCTGAAAGAGAAGCAAAGTGCAATACTGGCCCAGGATGGAGCCTCTGATGTGTGCTGAGCCTCCTGCAAGGGTGAGGCGTCTGTGGGGTAGGGACACACTCTGACTGGGACCTAAACCTTACACCCCACCCTCCACCCATCCCCCTTTTCATTCCCTGGGTGTGGAGAGGAGAGTGGGGAGCAGAGGGTTTCTTTCCTCACCTTCAAACGACCCTCCAGCTCCTTTCTTTTCTCCCATTTCATCTCCTATTTAAAAGGAGAGGTTGGTCCTCTCCTTAGGGCGGCCCCTTTCTGGGGAGGGGCAACACTAGACTGAATCCAGCCAAAGAGCTGTAGGGTTTCCCTACAACCTGTCCCCCACAGGACACACCAGGTGTGTGCCCCCTTTCTTGGGTTGGGGGATGCCCACTGGGCTTATGAACCTCATTAATGATGGGGTTAAAGTGAGCTTACAGACTGACTTTTCTCAGACCTCGTTCCATCCACGGACTAACTTTTCTCAGGCCACATTCCATCCATTTACCCCGCCAGCCCCCTCCTTAACCTCCAGCACGGTCCTGGAATCCAAGCTTCCCAGAGCGGGTCTAGGGCCCCTACAGCCCTTCCTGGGACATCGGGATTTCATTCTTTACCCGAGCGACTCAGGGGTCTGAACAATAGGTGCCTCTGTGTCCAGGGAGATAACCCATGATGAGGCTCAGAGGGCGCTCAGAAAAACAGACAGCCGTCCAACCCTCGACCGCAAAAGGAATTTCTCCTGGCCTCTCCCCAGCTCCCACCCGGGCCCGACCGACGCGCGCAGCCCCGGCGCCCCAGCCCAGGCTTCCCGCCCGGTGGCCGCGGTGCGCACGCACCTTGCCCATGCCGCTGGCGAGGTTGGCGCGGAACTCGTCTGGGACCCTCGGGTGACCACGGCGGCAGGTCAGGTGCTGCGTGAGCCCGCTGCGGACGGCATCCTGCGGCCCGCTGCCTGGAGGCCGTGCGCTCGCGCCCTTTATACGCGCCGGCCCCTCCCACGCTCACCTGTCTGCGCAGGTGGACGGGCCCCGCCCGGAAAACCTGCGCGCACGCCGCCCTGCTTAGGGGATCTCGGAGCCCAGAAGTCGGGGGAGCCGAGACGCTGCCGCTGGTGCGCAGAAACCCTCAGACCGAGGAGCCGGGTGAGTGTCCCCGGTGCCTGGGGTCTCCTGGAGTCCTCTGGGGGTCTCCTAATGGTGTCCTTTCTGGCCTTCTAGTCTGGGGCCTGTCCAGGGTTCTCCTGGGGCCCGCTTCAGGCCTCCCATTTTGGGTCCCATTTTGGTGTCCCACCTGGGATCCCTCCTGGAGACTGCGGGACCATCCGTGTGAGACGCAGGGGTTTGGCCTTGGTGCCTGAGCAAGGCTTCTTCGAAGACTCACACCCTCGCTCAAGAGCACGTGAAAATCTGCACTTGCTTTTCTTTGTAGAAAGCAATCTGCTTACCAAATAAAGGGATTTAGAAAATATATAGCCAGAGGGGTGAATTCCGAATAGCAATTGACCTCTAAAAAGGGGTCCTGGCAATAAAAGACGAATTTGTTGTTGTAGAGTGGATTTCAGTAGGCAAACTTGGGCCCCAGAGGGAAATTGGGAGTAGCTGAGAGAATGAAGAGTAGCTGGATTTGCTGTGCAGGATCCAGGTGAGAATTTGGAGCTCTGAAATAATTTTGGAGGGAGGGAATGGGGTGGAGAGATGGGAGGCTATGGCACACGGGTGTGTGGTGGGGCATAGGCAGCCAGGAGAGCAGAGATGAAGCAGTTGGCTGAGCTGGGTTGACACCACTACAAACCCTGGCCTGGGTTGGAGTCTCTACCTCCCACAAATGCTACACACACAGATCTTTCTACTCTCCTATACCTTCCAGAGAAAGCAGAATTTGAGTTCTGTTGTCCTTCCACTGTGGAGGAGGAACCATTTGGTTTATATGCACACATCCAGATACTTTAGAGCTGGAGGGGAGATTCTAGTCTAAAATCAAGCAAGAGTGGATTTCTGGAGAGATCTGTGTCGTGCCCTTCCTCTCTTCTTCTCCTTCCGGAATGTACTTCAAAGGAAAGATTAACGGATAAGCGTAAGGAATTGTGACATTTTAATGAAAGTGATGTTTCAGTGTTTGCTGGGGGTCCAAGAGAAGGGGCTTTGCATGCCCAGGTGTCTGCTGTTCACCGCCACCCATTCAAGACCCTGCTGCAACTTTTGGGGCAAATATGGGATAGAGAAGCAGTATGACCAGTAAGATGACCCTGAACTCAAGTCCAAACTGTCCTAAGAGCAGAAAAAGGATTCATATTGACTTGGTTGGAGGGATAGGAGAGTGAGAGATGGGAGAAGAGTGGGCTAAGGGAAAGTTGATGGCAGTTTAAAAATTAGTAAGTTATAAAGGTCCCTTGGAGAAGATAGCTACTTTTTCCTGCTGGAATCAAGTTAGGAAAAGTGTTACTACCAAACTGGACAGAAGAGTTTGCATTGTCAGGTTCTTGAAGGCCTTTCTGGGCTTCTGCCAGGGCTTCATCTCAACCTGGCCCTGCTGTGGCCCATCAGGTGGCCTCTGATGCCATTAGATGTCTCAGGAATGTTGACATCCAGCCAAGGGGACCCTGCTTCACACCCACTTTTGCTGCTGTGAGCATCCTGCCCTAGTGACTGGATACCTCATTATGCCTGAGGAATGGACAGTGGAATCTCTCTAACTCCCCCTGGTCACCAGGTATCTGGGATGCAGGCGCTTGGAGCAGTACTTACTTCATTGAACCATCCAATGGATTCCCCTTGAACCACCTACTCAACACCTTTTGGCCCTGGGACTTTCACCCACATTATTTTGGGCAGTGGACCCTGAATTCCACCCAGTTCGAGTGACCTTTCTTGGGTTGACCCAAAAACCTGGGCCTCTGTCCATGTACTCTAAGAGCAATTTCTGCTGGAGGTTGAATTTTCTTATCTTTCAGAAGAAGCCTCTTCATGTCAAGGGTCTCTTCCAAGATCTGATTGACAAATATTACATATTTGGAACAGGCTGACATGACACATGTAGTTATTTCTAGATTAGTTTTAGTTGATTAATAATTTTAATGTATTGGGAAAGTACTAGACATGGGGTGATGGTGAGAAATGGTGCTAAAATTATGCCATGCTTTACCCTATAGGAAGTGACACATGAATAGGAGCAAGAAATTAATAGTAAACAACCAGAGAGAAAATAATTTAGTGCTAAATGGTATAAGCTGTAAGTGTTTTTAAAAATTTAAAGGAGGGAGAGTCCCTTGGGGGTGATGGCCAGATTTGTGTTACTCAGAATTTGTTATTTATATATTTTTTCTATTTGTTGGCACCCTCCAAGAGAGATGGGGAGAGAGGCAAAAAAATGGTTGAGTTAGAGACTTTTGTGTGTTGATTACACAGGGTGCCTTGAAATGTCCCCCTACCCCAACCCCACACAGTGGGGTCCAGGGTAAAGGAATGTCTGTCAGTTGATTTGTGAGGTGTGAATTTGAGGATGTACAACCTACAGAATGGGAAAAATTTATCATATATCTGATAAGGATTTAACATCCAGAATACATAGAGAATTCCTATGATAGAACGACAAATAACCTAACTAAAAACTGGGCAAAGGACTTGAATAAACATTTCTCCAAAAAGATATACAAATGGCCAATAAGCACATGAAAAGATGCTCAACATCATTAGCCATTAAGGAATTGCAAATAAAAACCACAATGAGATATGACTTCCTCACTCCCTAGAATGGCTGTTATTGGTAAGGACAATAACATTGGTAAGGAGAAGGAGAAACAGAAATCCTCATGCAATGTTGGTAGGAATATAAAGTGGTGTGACCACTGTGGAAAACAGTTGGTGGTTCCTCAGAAAATTAACTCCAGAACTACCATATGACCGAGCAATTCCACTTCTAGGTATATACCCAAAAGAATTGAAATCAGGGACTCGAACAGATATTTGCGCATCAATGCTCATAGCAGCATTATTCACAATAGCCCAAAGCAGGAAGCAACCCAGCTGTCCATCAAAGGTGAATGGATAAACAATGTACAATGTAAACGCACAATGGAAATGGAATATTATTCAGCCATAGAAAGTATGCTGTTCTGATACATGTTACAACATGGATGAACCTTGAAGACATCACGATGAATGAAATAAACCAGACACAAAAGGAAAAATATTATATGATCTAACATAAATGAAATATCAGAATATGCAAATTCAGACTGAAGGTAGATCATAGGTCACCGGGGGCGAGGATGGGGTTTAGGAATGTAGGGTTAAAGTTTAATTGGTGCAGAGTTTCAGTTTGGGGTGATGGAAAGGTGTTGGTAATGGATGGTGTGATAGCACAGCATTGTGAATGTACAACGTACACCTCTGAATTGTATACTTGAAAGTGGTCAAAGTGGAATATTTTATGTTGTATATATGTTACTGCAATAAAAATGTAAAATTAAAAAAACAAAATCACAGAACTTTACAGTGCAAAAAAGTGAACCTTAATGTAAACTATGGACTTTACTTAATACTATTACTATAATTCTATTGGTCTGCCACTTGTAACAAATGTACCACACTAATGCAAAATGCTAATAACAGGGAGAACTGGGGGTGGGGGAGGTGGGGAGCCTCTGGGAACTGTAATCTCTGTGTAGTTTTTCTGTAAACCTACAACTGCTCTAAAAACAAATTAAAAAAATTTTTTTTTTCAAAGTACAGGGAAGAGAATCAAGGTGCTAATGGGAAGAGGAAGAGCTGCTTCCTGCTTCACATCTGGATCAGCCTGGCCTCTCCTGCCTGCCCTCCTCCTCCTTTCTGAATTCCTCTCCTGTGCACACCTGACATCCCTGCCCAGGAGGCCTCCCCTCACACCTGCGTCCTTGCCTCTCACCATCTGTGACTAGGCCAGGAGTTTCTCTACTGACTAAGAGCCTCCCCTAGTTGGAATTGGAATTAAAAAGCAAAAACAAAAACAAACTGCAGCCACGTACAATTCTGTAGTGTCCTAATTTCTTTGTTTATAGGAAATCCCAATATTGGCTTATTAACATCTTGCAGGAAGCAAACCTGCTTTTCAGAAATTAGCACTTCTGCTATGCTGGTTCTCCCTAGGGCTGTTGAAGACCATAAAAGGAGAGCAGAGCCATGGTTGCTTCTAGAAGTCGATCAGGGCCTTCCAGGAGATCAGACAGAGGCCTTAGGGGTCAACCTACAGGACATGTTTTCTTCTCTTTGTGGCTCTAGCTCCATAAAAATGTTGCAATTGCTGGAATACTTTAGGTTTCTATAGTGTTTATTCCATGTGACTTACTTTGGCTGATAAGATGTTTTTTCAGAAAATTACCATTTTCATCTTAATAAGTGATTGAAAAAAATTTAGTATATTCTGCAGGTTTTTTTTTTTTCCTTAATCTTAGGCAAAAGCAGATTTTCCCCATGAAAATCATGCCCATCTTTGGAATGGAAGTGGATGACGTAAAGGATACTATTTACAAAAATAATGCTCTCGCAGAAATTTGCCACTTCTGAGGGAGATGATGTTCCTCTGTCACCAGCTGGTACGTTCTTCAGGGTGAGGGAGCAAAAAGCAGACACTCCAATATTTATCATGGAATAATTTTTGGAGGCTTCTTAAAAAGGTGTGTAGTACCACGCCAAGTTCTTCCCGTGGGAGGAGGTAAGACACAACACCCCCAGAGATGTCGCAAGCCAGTAGATGGTCCAGTGCTGAGCCAGGGGTTCGCGAGGGTTGGCGAGCAGAGGAAGGAATGAGCTCTGCGGACTGGAATGAGGAGTGTGGTGGTGGCCAGGGCAAGGTGTTTCTTGAAGGGGTCAAGTCTAGGTAGGTCCTCAAGGTTAGATCACCTACAGACACCCAGACGACGGGAGGGAGGTGTGTGCTGGGGACTGCGTGCAGGGAGGGGGAGAGAGGAGGGAGGAGGAGAGTGGGGCCTGCACAGACTCAAGGCTGGGAGTGGGCGTGAATAGGGCATTTCAGGAAGAGCTGGCCCAGATGCCTCTTCTCAGGGAGTGGCGGGCAAGTAAGATTGCCAGACAAGATGCGTCTGGGCAGGGCTTTAAGAGTAAGGAGCTTGTACTTTGTTTTTTATGCCTTGGGAAGCTGCTAAGAAGAGAGCAGCATGGTGGAACAAACGTTTTGAGGCTAGAGGTTCTGTAGCCAAGAACCTAGAGCCCTCCTGACTCTGAGATTGCTGGTTTGCAGCTGTCACTATGAGACTCCGCTGATTCCTTTCCCGGGTGACTGATAGTGAGCACATTGCAATCAGGGGGCTTGCAGCTGTCACCACAGGGACTTTAGCAATCCCAGCTGCCCCGAGCATGGCTAGTCTCCAAGCAGCTATTTCAGACATCATGTATTTGTTCCATCAGGAGTGTTTGAAGTGAAACCAGTAAAAAGGTCCAATGACAGTTGCTGTATCTAGGTTAGAGAAGTTTATGCTGATTGCTCGCCTCCCCATGCCCCCAATAAATGCATATTTATTCACTATTTGCAGGCTGAACTGAACTGCTGTATGAACTGTGAGGGAGTAGAGAGCTGTGAACTGAAAGAATTTAATGGCAGCTATGGGTGGTCTCATCCATAAAGCTTGGCTTCAATGTAATACCTACAATGGTGTGTGGTCACTCATAAATGATGACGGAAATTAGTTTGAAAAAAGTAGAGTTTGATATTTTGGCTCCTTTTCCAGTGTTAATAGAGCTGTTGCCCCCCCACCCCCACCCCCGATTTTCATGTCTGATCTGTCCCTTATGATAGGGCTCATTAGGTCTGGTGTGCATTAGCAGAAAGAACACGCCCATATGGTGTCAGGCTCCATATTAGCCAGGCATAGGTCGTAATTGCTTCCTTATCTTGGTGTTTTTTTTTTCCTTTCTCGATGTACTTTAAATAGCTGCCTTTGATAACCCAACATCTCGGCTCCACTTCAAAATAACGAAGATTCACTCTATAAACAAAGGGTGAGAAAAAGAGGAGGTGCTCAGTCTTCAACCCTGGTCTCGTTCATACTGTGGCCTCGCTGGCTGGTTAATCACTCTGATCCAGAAAGGTGCACAACATCAGACTCCGCCACAGCCCAGGGATGAGCTAAAAACTAGACAAGAGACCTGAGGCATTTTGCATACAAAATGAAGAAATAAAAAGTAACAGAAATGAGCAACTGTGCTTTCAGGTAGCATCTGGGAGGGGGGTCTGCTTGGCAGCTGTTTGACTTCCAGTTCTTCTGGGAAGTGGCACTATGAGGTGGGCGGGGAGTTGAGGTTCTGAAGTTTCACCTGAGATTCACGCAGGTGAGGCAGCGTACGAGACCAGCTCTGTAAAGTGGATCTAAGTGGCTGGGGAGGCTGGAAATGGTCAAGGCCCAGATTAGCGACAGGAAACCTTCCCTGTGGTCCAGGTCGAAGGAAGCAGTGGAGACATTCGTAGGCTGCCTGTGTGTCCCTAAGAAAGAAGCCACTGGCTACTGAGACCTGAAACGTTTTAGTTAACAGGCAACCAGCATGCTCACAGGCTGGGAAAGAGGTGGGATAAAGAGAGGCAGGAGAAGCTGCATTTAGTTTACTGATGTGACAGGGCAGGGACCTGATTGTCTCTAGCTATATAAAGTGAACAATTAAAATTGCATAGAGGTGCTCCCTACTGCCGCAATTTAAACTTGAAGACTTTTAAGATGATAAGACACGAAAGCATTTTTCTAGGGTTCTTTAAAGTGTCTTCATTAAAAATAATTTGTCTAACAATCTTAGGTTTATATCGTAAAGAATGAAAAGCAGGGACAAGCAGATATATGTACACCAATGTTATAGCAGCCTTATTCACAAGAGCTGAAAGGTGGAAGCAACCCAAGTGTCCATCACAGACGAATGGATAAAATGTGGTATATCCATACAATGGAATAAAATTTAGCCATAAAAAGGAATGAAGTTTTGGTACATGCAACAACATGGATGAACCTTGAAGACATGTTGAGCAAAATAAGCTAGACAAAAAAGGACAAATATTTTATGATACCACTTATATGAAATATCTAGAACAGCAAAAGCATAGAGACAGACAGTAGAGTAGAGCTTGCCAGGGTCTATGGCGGAGGTGGGGGGGAAATGTAGCTATTGCTTAATAGGTAGAGTTTCTGTTTATGATCAGGAATAAATTTTGGTAATGGATGGGGTAGATGGCAGTCCAACATTGTTACTATAATTAACACTATTGAATTGTATGCTTGAAAGGGGTTAAAAAGACAAATGTTATGTTATGTATATGTTACCATAATTAAAAAGAGAAGACGAGGTTGCATTAAAAGACAACATGGTGAGATTTAAAACAGCCCCAGGAGACTCCAGAGGGTGGCTTAAACATCCTCCCAAGATTCTTCCTTGTCTTGAGCTTCTGCAGTTAGCACCCATCATGGAAAACTTTTTGTAGTCTGGTGGGACTGGTTACCTGCTTAGGAGTAATGGCTCCCTGGCCTCCAGCTTCTAGATCCCCGTATATTTTAGCTGCTTTCATCCAAGCTTCTTAGACTCTGTGATTGACCTTTCTCCTCATCCTGGTTCTCTCCTTTCTTCCCTCTTAGGGTTGCCAGATTAAACACTGGGCACCCATTTAAAGTTGCATTTCAGATAAACAAGCAATAGTTTTTCGTATGCCTCAAGCATTGCATGGGACATACTTATACTAGAAAATAATACATTGTTTACCTGAAATGCAAATGTGCCTGGGTGCTGTGTATTTGCTAACCTGTTAACCCTACTTCCTCTAGGTGCCTTGGGGCTTACTCCCCTGCTGCTCATGTGGGGACATGTGGGGAACCCAAACAAACTCCACTAATCTGCTTGCTCATTCCTAGACCAAACACTGAAATAGAAACTAATTTAGATTTTAACTTTGGTGATGTGCGTCCCTCCCAGAAGCCCACATGGGTCAGATTTGTCCAAGATAGTCAATTTGAATAAGTGTGGCAGTAAGAGTCTTTTTAAATCAAATATCTTCTCAGCTAGAAAATTCTTGCAGAGGTCACCTTCTTGGATTGGAGAAGACGGCAGTGGGAATTCAATGTGGTCTCAAAACCAGTTTTCCGTTCTTAGAGGTGACCAGCAGAGGGAGCACATTCTGGTGCTCAGAATCGTCACTCGTCAGTGGGGCTGGGAGTGTTCCAGACGCCAAGAATTTATCGAAAACCCACAGCCTACATGGCCATGTGCTTCATTTCTGATTGAGCAAAGGACAGGTTGATTAAAAGCCAACACCCAAACAAACCAATAAAAATAAAAAGACACCAATAAAAGAAAAGAAACAATAATGATAAACTCTGACAAAATCGGCACAAAGAAGCAATGGACTGGAAGCATGGGTTTTACATAAGGACAGAGGAACACATTGCCAGCATGGCAGAAGTTCCAGCTTGAGCCTAAGTTGCGTCCGCCACTAGGATTCAGACATGTTTGGGCTCCTCTGGTTAGCTGTGTGTGTGGGGGGAGATGGGGGTAAGTTAGATGAAAAAGAAGCCTAACTTGGAGGTTGCATAGAGGAGTCTCCTTGGAGGAACACGGTTTGCAACCTTGGTCTCGTTCATACTGTGGCCTCGCTGGCTGGTTAATCACTCTGATCCAGAAAGATGCACAAGATCAGACTGCACAACCCACAGATGAGCTAAAAACTAGACAAGAGACCCGAGGCATTTTGTATACAAAACGAAGAAATAAAAATAAGTTTAAAAATGAGCAATTGTGCTTTTAGGGAGCATATTGGAGGGATATGGGGTTGGCAGCTGCTTGCCAATTCTTCTGGAAAGTTGCACTATGAGGTGGATGGGAGTTGAGGTTTTGAAGTACCAGGTCTGAAAAAGTTGTTCTAGTTCAAAACCTTAGTTACAGAAAGGAAAGTCCAGGTGTTGTCATTCTTTGTCTTGTGGCCCCAGCTCCTGGACTCATCTCCGGCCCCCAGTAAGAGATGATTGAAGTAAAACTCAGAAGTCTGTGTCACAGATTCTGTCCACACTGGGACCCTCAGGCTCTGGGCCTCTTGAGAGACGGACGTGCTCAGCAGGATCTTGCAGGAACTGGAGTCATACCCTGGAGTCTGGTGGACATGGAGGTAGTTTCCCATGGGGCTTGAGGTACCCAGGTCAGGAGAAGGCCATGCTAGTGTTGCTTGGATGCAGGTGGGACTTGATTCTGAGCACCTGTGAGACACCTCTTGGGCATCTCTAGAACCACTGAGGGCTGACAGACAGCTTACATCAATATTGCCAGTTTCCAATTTCCTGAGCACCTGGCTTAGAATCAAAACACCTGTGATTCAGTTAAGAGCTTTTTCCAACTCAGTGCAACACATTCAAGGTTTCTAAATTGGTTTCCATTCCATTATGATTGATTATTTTGTCTTGTGCTATCTTTGTAAGAGGTAGTTCTGCTGTTAGAATGGCATTAATCCTGTGGTGCGTAAGTAACAGGAAAATTCTATTAGTATAGCCAATTACAGGCTATTCAGGTCTCTAACCAACAGTTACCTTTTCTCATAAATGCCAACAAAAGATTATTAGCCCTTGTCTGGCAACTTAAAGGCTTCTTTCTTCACCTTCTTTATCTCCCTACACAACTGAGAAGGCACGTCATTATTCAGACTAGTTTCGGTTGGGTTAAAGTTGAGGAACCACCCTCTGGGCTGTGTCCTGGAATTTCCATCTTTCCAAGGAGCTTAACCTCACCTGATTAAAAAAATGGGGTCTGCCAGGAGCAAGTCATGAAAAGCATGACATTCAGAAATGAAAAATCTAGTCTTCATTTAAATTACTTCATTTTACTTCTTAGGCACCTTTTCAGCTCTTACAAAATTCACTACATCCTTGGGATTTTCCTTATAGGAGTGTCTGTTGTCATTTATTGGGGCCACAGACTTCACCTGATAGTTCATATGCTGGGGCCATGACAGGGTGGAGCTGCCCACACCAGGATTCTTAGGGCATGGGAAAGCCACATCAGAATGGACAGCCATGGAATTATTGGGTTGGGACTTTGAGCCAAGACCTCCTTGATTTCCACAGAGAGAAGAGAGAATGGAGAATGGATTCATCCACAACAACATGGTTTCTTAAAGTATGCCTACGTGATGAAACCTCACATAAAATCTGGACAGTTGATACTCGGATGAGTTTCTATGATTGAGAAGCTATATCGCCCTGCTGGGAGGGTGAATTTGTTCTGTCTGCACATGGAGAGGACAGAAGAGCTTGCATTGAACTCCTCCCAGACCTCACCGTGCATGTCTCTTTGGTTAATTATGTATTCTTCTTCTTCTTTTTTTTTTTTGAAAATAGAATTTTTATCCAAACAGACAGTCATTCAATAAACCATTCTCAGGAATTCAAGGCCCAGGGCTTTGCCATCCAAAAACCACAAGGAAAATAGGTTTAGACTCAGTGTTTAATTATAAGAAAATAATGTGGCAAGAGGTATCTGAAATTAAAAATAATTAAATATCTTTGCAAATATTGTTCTTAAGAAAATAATGTCTGTAATAAGCAAGGATTGAAAGTATCCACATATTAGGCAATGTGTCACCATTGCATCTGAGAGCTTGCTGAAGTTTATGTCTTATTAGGAGACGATAAAGACAAAATATATCAACAGTGGACAAATTTAATTATGATCACAGGAAAATGGTAAATATAGAACTTTTATCCAAACAGACTGTCATTCAATAAACCATTCTCAGGAATTCAAGGCCCAGAAGCTTTGCCATCCAAAAACCACAAGGAAAATAGATTTAGACTCAGTGTTTAAATATAAGAAAATAATATTGTCACATGTAAATAAGCTGTCACCAATTATAAAACAAAGATCAATAAATTGGCTTAAAAGCAAATACAAAAAATATATACACTATGTTAACTGACAGAACCTAAAATATGATTGTAGGCAAGGGCTGAAAAGTAAAGAGAGGAAAAAAACTTATGGCAAATATTATCCAGATAAAGTTGGTGTAACAACATTAATATAACAATAAATACTGTACAGTAAGATAAACTTTAGTAAAAAATGTGTTTTTTAGGAATGCATTCACTATGTAACTTTGTAATGGTTCACTTTCCTAAGAAAACTCAAATGTTTATATAACAGATGCAGGGAAAGTGTCAACATCCATGCTTGATAAAGAAGACAGAAAATGAAAAGGAAAAAAAAAAAACAAACCTAGAAAAAAACCTCTTAACAAAACGAGTCATGGAGGGAACGTCCCAACTCATCTAGAGTATCTGCAAAAAACCCCAAAAATATTCAAAAGAATTCACACTATTAGAACTAATAACTGAATTTTACAATGATGCCAGAAGTAAGGTAAAAATACAAAATTCAATATATTTTTGCATACCAGGATCAAAGAAATATTTTTTAAAAGTTAAAAGATTTTTCTTTGGTTATTTATGAATTCTTTTAGAATGAAATATCCATATTATATTGAAAAATTCCGAATAAACTTTCTTAAGCTAAGTTCCAAAGAGAACTTTTAGTACAAAGAAAAGAAGTCAAATGTAAAGGTCAGTTTTCCCTCATTCATCTGCAACCTATAGGGTACCTGTCAGGCTGATTGCCTTTTAGGTTGTGGTTCATATGGAGAAGATTTTCAGAACCAGATTTCCTTGTGGTTTGCTCTGAAGCAATTTTATCACATTTGGGATGCCTGGGGAACACAAGAACTCTCGGTGAGAGAAGCACTGAGACAAGGTCCTGATTTTTAATTATTTGTAAGCCTCCAATGAAGTGATTTGAAGTTCTCCAATGAAGTGATTTGAAGTTCTTAGTTTTCCCAGGAACTCAGAGTCCCACTCATTTTTGGTAGAACTCACATTGGCTATCAACTTTGTTCCCAAAAGCAAGATACAAACAGTTTCTACAAAATAAATAAAAGAAACTCTATCTTGTGAATTGCAGGATAGTCCCCAGCATAGATGTTGAGTTGGCGTCTAAGAGGATCACCTACATTTGGGGATCTGGGAACCTGACAGATCCAGGTATTTGCCTCTTGGGTCTCAGCCCCATAGAATCAGATTATTCAGCTAGGATTATTAATGCATGAAAAGAAGGAAACACAGAAAGGTATTCCTCGAGGGACTAAGGGATTCTATTTATAGTATTAGTGATTCCCAAAATGTGTGCTATGGAATCTTAGTCCTGCAACATGGTCACAAGGGCAGATGCATTTCGATGATGTTTTATATTTCAGCTCCTTGGAGAGTTAATATGCTGTTAGTTCTAGGACCCTACTAACATCTCTCTGAACTGGCATTTTCTGGAACAGAAAAACTGCCCTAGAAGAGCACTGACTTTTCTGACTTGGGAATTAGGCTTGGCTTTTTATGAGGTCAGGTTAAATCTGAAGGAAGAGGTGAATTAGTTTCAAGTATGATTAACAACAATGAATATATAGCATAAGCAGAGTCTAAGTCATAAATTATGAAGATGCTTGCTTTTTCTCCAAGCCTGAAAACTTATTCACAGACCCAATCTGTTTCCTGTAAGCTAGAGAGTATCCTCCAAGCTTCAGTAACTCTTCCAGAGATCTGGCTACTACATGTAGGAGGGCAGCTGAGGCAAAATTCTTTATCTCAGATCTGCCCATTTACTCAGCAAAGCAGGTATAAATGCAATGTCTACAATGTTCTTGACACTTTGGAGGAAATGAAGGAGTGACAAGAATGTTTTCTGTTTTTTCTTTTTTTACATTTTTATTGTATGCTGTGTGGTAGGGTCATATTTCATTATTTTTCCGTGTGACTAGCCTGTTATTGCAGTACCATTTTTGTTTGTTTGCTTTTTGGGAAGTGCATGGACCGGGAGTCAAACCCAGGTCTCCCGCATGGCAGGTGAGAATTCTACCACTGAACTACCCTTGCACCCCACCCCCACTCATTACATTTTCTAAAAAAATTTTATTAATAAAACAATGTACAAGCACATACATTCTTAACATACAAACATTCCATACGTGGTGTACAATCAATGGCTCACAATATCATCACATAGTTGTATATTTATCACCATGATCATTTCTTAGAACATTTGCATCACTCCAGAAAAAGAAAAAAAAAGACAAAAAAACAACTCATACATACCACACCCCTTACCCCTCCCTCTCACTGACCAGATGGTATTTCCATCTGCCCAATACAGATATTTTAAATTTTAACATGACAAGAATGTTTTTTAATGTAAGTGGCTTGTGATCTAGCTGCAGACATAGCATGAATAGTTAAGAAGGCACTAAATGGTGCCTGGTTCACATAGGAGGGAAAAATGATACATTATTTGGGAAAAGATACTTTCTGAAGACTAAGGAATGGCATTAAAAAAAAAAAACCCCAAGATCAATATATGCTTATTAAATAAAGTTTGCAAAAAGAGCCATTCCAATCATGTGAGGCCTTTAGGATGACAAGTATTCATATATATTTGGGGTATATTGTGAATTGGCCCAATCCTTCTGTAAAGCAATTCAGTTGTGTATGGAATGGTTCCCGGGAATGCAATGAAGTTGTTCATGCCTTTTGGTCCAGTAATCCCACATTTAGGATTGATTATATTTCAAGGAGGTGACTCAAAATCTTAAAAAGTTATTTGCACAAATATATTCACAATAGTCGTTTTTAAATGGCAAACATTTGGTACTTCTCAAATGGCCAAAAAGAAAAAAAAAAACCAACCAACCAACCAACAAACAAAAATGGGCCATGAGTTATAACTGCCACATATTCACGTAAGAGCATGCTATGAATTAATTTGAAAAAGTAACAAATATGTAGAAAATATTGATACAAGGACATGCCAAAATGAAAGTTATGTGAAAACAGCAGAAAATAAGTTTTGTACACTGATCACAACTATGTGGAATTATATGTATGCGTAGTAACAAATAGAGAATTTGAATGAGGGTAGTAGTTCAGAATTTACCATTCATTGGGTTCTCAAGTTGCTCAAGTTTCTAAAAGAAAACAAGTTTAATACCTCCCAAGTATGTGAAGTGGGAGTGTTGTATGTAAAGTTGGGAGCATTGTATGTCGCAAGGGATTGTGGCTAATCATTTCATAAACCTGCAGCTTGGCATGGACAAACTTTGCTGTGATGATCAGTTTGCATCGCTTGGCTAGCTGCAGTCCCTAGTGATTCAGTCATTTGTGTAGGTGTTGCTGTGAGGTATTTTGGACATGTCATTAAAGCTGTATCAGCTGACTTTAAGGGAGATTGTCCTCAATAATCTGGGTAGCCTGATTCAAGGGAGAACTGAAGAAGAAATTTCCATCTAATTGCCTAGCCAATCCTTTTCAATAAATCTCCCATTATATATGTCCTATTGATTCTGTTTCTCTGGGTGAACTCTGATACAATTGCTAACACCACTTAACAGATGGGTAGAAATAGAGAGGGAATAAGTGGTTTTAACAATAGCAGTGAGCAAAGCCAGTGATAATGAAAGGACCAGACTCAGGTCCCCAGCATGGAGTCATTTCTGCTTGTAGTCCGTATTTCCTTTTTCTGACTCTGGGCAAAAGGGAAGGGAGAGTTTGCTGTACTTTCCTTGAAGTCACACAGAAAGTTTTACAAGAAGCTGAGAGAAGCAAGAATCCTTCCTTTGAAATGGCTAGAGAATTATGTACCCAACCCTCTCCCTTCTCCATACTAAAAGAACAGCACAAGCTCTTTAAAAATCAATCTTATGGCTGCTTGTGGACAAAGCTCTGGTATTGGGTGAGCTGGAGCTGAGGGCAGACAACAGGAAGCCAAAATTGTGAGGCTTGATGGGCCATGTTCCAGGAAGGGATGGGTAAAAGAGATTCCCAGATAGTTGCTGGTTAGACTTGCAAATATAGCTGAGTGAACTCACTTCCAATCTAATCTAGTAATCGCACAGGTATTTCAGCACTCTCAGTCCCAGTACTTGACAGGATGGAAGATGGCAAAAAGAAGACAGGGTAAGGTGGAACACAGCGCATGTTCACACAGGCCTGGGGTAACGTTCTTTTTTTTGGAGACCTGTGAAAGTCAGTCAGTCAACTCTGGAGCCATACAGACAGTCTAGAAGGTCTTGGAAAATTCCTTCCATGGAAAATGAGTTTGTAAGTAATGAGATTCTAAATTCATTCCTCAAGGTCAGAGGTATAATTGTTCCCAAACTGGATAACTCCTGGGTGCGAGGTGGAACAGAAAGCTCCTCAAATATATTCACTTCGAGTTAAACTTCGTAATTTCCTCATGAGCGCATCATATCCTTAAAACAGACTTCTCATCTGCATACTTGCAAAGTCTGTTGTCAATGTGGATTCTAGTATATGTTGGAAAATTATAACTTCAAGGCCAGATGCATAAAATACATGAATTGTGTTCACGTTTCCATTTCCTCATATAAACCCCAGCTTTGGGGGGTGAGGAACCATGAAGGACAGAGTATCTTTTGTAGAATTTGAAAACAATTTTATTACAAAAATAATGCAGCACTGTATAAAGTAAAACTGAATGTCCTCTACCTCATTCTCAGAAGTAGTTACCCTAGCAGCTGGGTGAGGAAGGTTGTTTCAAGAGGCCACGGCTTCTGTATTTACTCTCCAGCAGTGGAGATCAGCCAAGCTGTGGTATCTGTGACCCAGGTTCAGGGTCATGACCCTGAAGATCTGCTGGGCACCTATACATCCAGGCACTGGGATGTATAAGTGCCTGGATAAGACTCAGACCACAAACCTTCGATTGTAGAAATGGAACTTTTGTCTTTGAGCGTCACATTTAATTTCTATTTCAAAGTCTATCTTTCCAGGTGGGAGTAAGTCAATATTGGCAAATTGGGGTTCAGTCTGCCTATCCCTGGTGTTGGGGCTATGTGGCATAGAGGGGTTTGTGTGAGGGGTTTGGGGAGTAATGAATCCATCTGTTGCTGGAGTCACCTACTCACCCCTTCTATTGTCTTCAAGCCGCCAGCATTTTTGGGCGAGGCAGGGAAGACCTGTGTTGTTGCAGTGCCTATACTGGATTTATTGTTTTTAAGCTTAAAAATTTTAGAAAAGAACAGGAGGGATTACATAACAGTTTTGTACCTGACATGCAAAATGAACAAATGTTAGCATTTCTGAAAGAGGCTTCAATATTTTCCAAAGAAGCAAAACTTTATAAAGTGGGATTATCTTGTATTCCCCTTTCTATTCCTATTAATTTTTGCACGTTGACCTTGTATCCAGCAATCTTCCTGAACTCTCATATTCATTCTAGTAGTTTGTGGATTCTCTTTGATTTGACTGATAAACTCTGTCATTCGCAGGTAATGATTTTTTCCCACTTAACATCTTCTACTAATTTTTCTTTGTTGCATTGAGTAAGCCTCCAGTATAATATACAATGTAGGTGAGAGTGAACCTATATTGTATACTTGTCTCACTCCTACTTCAAATGAAATACTTCTAATGTTTCGCAATTAAGTTTGATGTTTTTGGTAGATACCTTTTATCAGGCTAAGGAAATTCTCTTTTATTCCACATTTAACAGGGACTTTAAAAATTATTTACATATTCAGTAAGTAGTTATTGAGGACCTACTAACTAATAAATAATGAACAATTTTTGAATTTTAATTATTTGTCTGCATCTATATGAGGTGATTGTGTTGGGTTTTTTTTCTTTTTAATTGACTGTATTTTAGAACAGTTTAGATTTACAGAGAAATTGAGAAGATAGTACACTACAGTGCTCCCAAATAGCACCCCTCCCCACCAGTTTCCCCTATTAACATCTTACATTAATATGGTACATTTATTAAAATTAATGAATCAATTGATGCATTATTATTAATTAAAGTCTATGGTTTATTCCAATTTCCTTAGTTTTTCCCTGAAGCCCTATTTCTGTTCCAGTATCTCATTCAGGAGACCACATTACATTTCATTGTCGTGTCTCTATAGGCTTCCCTTGGTTGTGACATGGTTTTCAGATTTTTGTTGTTTTTGATGACCTCGGTAGTTTTAAGGATTACTGATCAGATGTTTTGTGGGATGTTTTTCTCAGGACTAGACTGGGGTAAGGCATTTTGGGCAGGAAGACCACAGGTAGAGTGTCGTTATCACATCCTATCAAGGGTATATATTATCAACATGACTTATCACTGTTGGTGGCAGCCTGATCACTTGGCTGAGGTAGTGTTTGTGAGTTTTCCCACTATGAGGTCCCTCTTTTCTCTGCCTATCCAGACTCTACTATTTGAGAGAAAGTCCCCATGCACAGCCAACACGTATGGATTTGCAATTTATGCTTTATCTCTGAGCATGGAGTATTTACATAAACTATATGGAATTCTTCTGCATGGTAGATTTGTCTGTCCTACCCTATTTATTTATTCCCTGGTATCATTTTTTAGGTGGGATTTTTAAAAATTTAGTTTAATTAAAAAAATTTTGTTGATAAAACAACGTACAAGCATGTATGTTCTTAACATGCAAACATTCTGTACATGGTGTACACAATCAATGGCTCATAATATCATCACCCATGATCATTTTTTCGAACGCTTGCATCATTCCCGAAAAAGAAGTAAAAAGAAAAAAGAAAAAAACTCATATGTACCATATCCCTTACCCCTCCCTCTCATTGACCACTAGTATTCACATCTACCCAATATATATATTTTTTAATTTTAATATTTGTTCCCCCATTATCTATTTATTTTTAATCTATATGTTTTACTCCTCTGTTAGGTGGGATATTTTTGAGGGCTGAATCTATTCTTTCTTTTCTATTCTTTGTATTCATTCTTTGGTCAATTTTGAAACTTTATATTTTACAAGGAATTTTTCTACTTTATTGAAGATTCCAAATTTATTTCATGAAAGTTGTTTTCTCTTATTTAAAAAACTCTGCTGAATATGTAAGCATTTTTATTCTAATCTTTTCTCTTTTTAAACTTGTTTTCTTTTGCCTTATTAATCACGTGAGGAACTTGTATATTTTAAGTCTTTGTGAAAGAACAGCTTTAGCTTGATTGATTGTCTCTATTGTTTTCTTATTTTTTATTTCATTAGTTTTTGCTATAATTAATATAATTTTCTTCCTTTTTCTTTGAGTTTTCTCTGTTGTCCTTTTCCTGGTTCATGTGTATTTTCAATTTTCAGTGACAGTACAGTATTCCTGTATAATGATAAAAATATAAAATTTTTGCCTTTTATATTTCTGATATTACTGTTGTAACACAAACTTTCTTTGGGTTAGTATTTGTCTGACATATCTCTTTCCATAAATTTATTTTGTCTTTCCACTTCAGTTTCTTTTAAGGTTTGCCTCTATTAAGTTATAGGTGGATTAAAACACACATACAAACTGATAGTTTTAGTTCTTCACAGGAGTATTTAATCCATTTACACTCTGTAGTGGATTGAACATGTCTCCCAGAAGATTGTTTAAGTTCCTGAACCTGTGAAAAAGGGTCTTTGCAGGTGTAGTCAAGGGAAGATGAGGTCATTCTAGATTAGGGTGGGGCCTAATCCAGTATGACCAGTATCCTGAAACGAAGAGGGAGCTTGGACATAGAGATGGAAATGCAGGGAAGAGAGCTGTGTAAAGACAGAGGCAGAGCTTACAGTTTTGCTGCCTCTTACCGAAGAATGTTAAGGATTTCCAGGACCCAATAGAAACTGGAAGAGGCAAGTAATTGTTCTTCCTCAGAGCCTTAGGAGGAGGCATGGCCTTGATTTCAGACTTCTACCCTCCAGAAACGTGAGAGGATAAATTTCTGTTGTATTTCCAAATAAGGTCACATTCTGCAATTCTGGATTGATTTGAATTTGGAGAGGGGAGCACTATTCAACCCAGTACATCGGGGTTCTTCTATCAGTTAGTAGCAATGGGACCTACCTCAGTTTCCTCATAGAATAATATCCACTTTGTCTAGTTTGTAAGATTGTTGTGAGGGTAGCAACAAGAAATGCTTTGCATGGACAGTGGATAAAGAAGTATTTGCAAAGTCCCCTTGGGGGAATGGGGGGAAAAGGGGAAATGTTCAACGTCCCCGTTTGGAGAACTTGTGATATTCTAGCAAGCAAACAACCAAATCAATAGACTGAGCCCTCGATCTTGGGGTTTGCCCCTATGAAACTTTTTCCTGCAAAGAATAGTCTAAGCCTACTTAAAATTAGGCCCAGAGAACCTCTTTTGTTGCTCAGATGTGGCCACTCTCTTTAAGCTGACATGGCAAGTGAACTCACTGCCCTCCCCCTCTATGTGGGACATGACTCCCAGGGGTGTAAATCTCCCTGGCAATGTGGGACAGAAATTCCGGGATGAGCCAGGACCCAGCATCATGGGATTGAGAAAACCTTCTTGACCAAAAGGGGGAAGAGAGAAATGAGAAAAAATAGTGTCAGTGGCTGAGAGTCGAGATGTTATCCTGGAGGTTATTCTTATGCATTATATAATATCCCCTTTTTGACTTATGGTGTATTGGAGTGGCTGGAGGGAAGTACCTGAAACTGTGGAGCTGTGTTCCAGTAGCCTTATTTCTTGAACATGATATATAATGATATAGCTTTTACAATGTGACTGTGTGGTTTTGAAAACATTGTGTCTGATGCTCCTTTTATCTAGAGCATGGACAGATGAATAAAATTTATGGATAAAAAGTAAACAAATAATATGGAACAAAGGTTAAAATAAATTGGGTAGATGAAAATATTAGTGGTCAATAAGAGGGGGGCTATGGTATGTACGAGTTTTTTCTTTTTTCTTTCTTTTTTTGGAATGATGCAAATGTTCAAGAAATGATCATGGTGATGAATACACAACTATGTGATGATATTGTGAACCACTGATTGTACACCATGTATGGAATGTTTGTATGTTAAGAATGTTCGTGTGTTTGTATATTGTTCTAGCAATAAAAATATTAAAAAGAAACGCTTTACATTCCATAAAGAGCTTTACATACTGGATTTTGGATCATCAGGAGTGATTACCCAGCATATCTATTGTTCAGTCCTTGATTTCTCCTCCTTTTCTTCCTTTTAGATTACTAGTGTTCATTTTATGATAGGGGCAGAGAGTTGGAGAGGCAGCGCAAATCTATTCCCTTTGCTACACTGGAATAACTCCAGGAACTCTCTGGGGCCAGGGGAGAGGAAAGGAGGAAGTTGAAGCTATTTATAAAAATCATTTGGGTGACTGTGGACTCTGCCCATGCTGAAGCTTGTGTTGTCAAGGAGAGAGTTTTCTCTCACAGCCGATGGTAAATCTCTTCAGAGACAGTCCAGGGTAATGGTGATGTAGACACCGACATGCGCCCTCCTGGTATTGCAGAAGCTGGGGTGAAATGGTGAGTGACAACCAGTGACATGGTTGTTGGGGGTCTCACCCGGTCCAACGTGGCCAAAGTCAGGGTTTAGCTAGCAGCTGGGAGGGATGGCTTCACCAGTGAGCCTAGGACCAGAAGGCCCCTCCCCTGGAAGGTGCACAAAGTGCACCACCCAAGGAGCAATGACCTTGGATCACCTCCTGTGTCCATTTAACTGCATCTTCTGACCTCAGCAAGCTGTCAAACTGGTTAGGAGAGGCAATTCCAGAATAGTTAGCATAATTCCACGCTGAGGTATTTCATTGAGGAGAAATGGGGTGAAAGGTCTTAGGAAGCTCATTAGGCCCAGCAATCACTGAAGGGCCAACGCTTGGCTGATCTAAATCGGACTCCATCCAGCCTCATCTAGTTAGTGGCAACGGGGAAGCTGGACAAACCCTGTGTGTTTTACCTGGATCTTTAACTTCAATTTTTATGGTCCCATCTTTTCACTGTTTCTTTAAGATATATTTATTTCTGTTTTTTTAAACACTTCAAGCATTTTCTTTATTATATTCTTATGTTTTCCTTATGTTTTCTTATTCTTCCTTCTCATTCTTCTAGTTTCACCTATCTTTTCTTTTTCGTTACTTGTGGTGGGCATTTGCTTATTGCATCTGTTTTTAAAGCCACTTTACTACATACTTGAGACCTGCAGAGAAATCATATCTAAATAGATCAGTACATCTGTGTGTGCTTCATGTACCAAAATTTCTGCCAAAAATTACCGGTTAGAATCGAGATGTGATGAAATAACATTCTTCTGACACTCCGTATCAGTAAAACATGTATTAAACTGTTACTCTGTTAGTCCTTACTGTGCTTTGAGAGATTTTTGGTCTTGTTTTACAGCTAAAGAAATATAGAAATAGAAAGTTACATAGTCCCCCAAACGCTTGAAAACTAGATTGGCAGTGGGGCTCTTGAAGGCAAGGTCTCGACTCTAATCACACTCTAATATCTAAGCATTTATGTAGGTAGAAAGGAAGGGATCCTCTTGGAATCATTTTATTGTAAACACATGTCAGTCGATTCATTGATCAAACAGCAAATGTTTGTTGTGGTGCTACCAGGTATGCAAGGTCCGGCTGCAGACAGTTTGCAGGTTATTAGAGAAATCTAGGCACTCCTTAGCTATATTAATAGCGTAGGTTAACTTTAGAAAGATGTACACCCCAAATGTCCAGGAGATTACCTTTTCTGATTTAGCATTATTGGGTGGATGGACAGATTGACATGGGGCTTCTGTGACAAAGCCATTGCAAGACCCAGGCTGACACAGGTGCTTCCATCCTTTTTCCCTTTTTCATAATTTTAACAAATTTGTTCATACACACTCACTCTCTCTCTCTCTCTGCTTCCATCTTGAACGTGAGGTTGGTCTCTAAAGACTTCTTTCTAGCCGGCTGGAAGAGGAAAGGTACAGTGAGGTGCATGTGTGGGAGGTTTCTATAGGGCACTCATAACTTTTATTTGCATTCCATCGTCTTGAATTTTGTCACATGGCCACATCTGACAGCAAGGGAGGCTGGGAAATGAACTCAGAGAATTTGGTTAGTAGTTAGCAGTGTGTGCTAAGTGAAAGTTTTCCTATGCTTGTCAAATAGTCAGGAAAAAAGGCAACAAATCTTAGTTAATAAAATGTAAGCCAGGTGTTTGAAACTCGGAATTTTTTTTTCCAAAGAAACAGTTCAAATTGGTCTTTGGATTCCGAGGCTAGGCTACATTACATTGTTACATATACGATCCTCTATAACTCAGAAAGTAGTTGAAACAATGCTGATATATATCATTAGCTCTGCCGTGTCTCTGAAAGGGGGTTATGTTTAGTTGCAGGTGTTGGCCTGAACTCTGGGCACCAGCAGCAGCGGGGAGAGGTGGGAGTGAGAGAAAACTTGGAGGGGGATCCTAGTTTTTCCCTGAAGTTCAGTGTGGAAATGGGTGCTTCCTGCTGCTTCCATCTTACTGCTCTTCCTGGGTGTCCTCTCTCTTTCTGTCACTCTGAACCCCTCTCCGTAGTTGGTACCTTGCCCAGGCTTGCCTACTTCTAAAGTGACCCATGCTCCCAAGGCATCTGCTTAATTTATCCCAACAGTGTCATTATTCTCACTGACTTTACTGAGAGGTTGTGAGGAAAACAGCTGTATTAATTCACGGAGGGCGAGAGAAAGAGGACGTGCACTCACTAGGTAGGTTTCTCAGAGCAGCTGCGATTTTCAACCATGAATTCATTAAGCCAAATGCCTTGGTCATTGGTAGAATTTTAGACAGAGTGACATAGTCAAACTTTTCATATGTGACAAATGGTGACTACTGGGCTATGTGTGAAAGTGCTTTGGATCCCTTCTGGTTGGAGGCAGTCACCAGCAAGAATGAGTCTCCCACTCTCTCTCCTTTCATCTGTGTGATTCCAAGTGAAGATCTCAGGAAAGACAAAAGTGTGAGAGGAGGAGGAGGTGCCACTGAGCAGACCATTCTAACCCACATCCAAGTGTGGTATGGGTGAGAAAATCTTTGGTTGTGTTGGGCCACTAAGACTTTAGCACTAATTACCATGTGGCCCAGCTTTTCCTGACCAACACAGGCTCACGGGTGATGGGGACAGGGGCTCTAGTAGGAATGGAAAAGGAAGGGAGTCTTGTACGTCTAAATCAGGAATCACCTTGTCAGTCACTCTCATCACTGCGACGACTTAATCTGAGGGAGGGTGGTAATGTCACCCAGGAGGAGGCTCTTGAGGATGACATCCTCTTCCTCAGAAGGCTGCGAGCAGAGGAGAAATGGGGACACAGTCATTTGGATTTGGAGGAAGGGATGTCTGGAGAAGAAAGAAGATAGAGCTAAGGAGTTAGGTTTAAAGGCAAGAAAATTTCTCTGACTTAAGTTCTATAGTAGTTATCTTCTATTTGCAGACATCAGTATGAATCATCTACTGAAATATTGTAATACATGATGGTGTACGAATACGGACTGAGCGGTACAGACACTGATAGCTATTTAGAGAAAGAGAGTTCATTTTAGGTTAGGAGATCGTGGAAGAGGGCAGTCTTCACAGAACGCCGGGGATATGAAATAGGGCAGATTTAGAAAGACGGAGAGAGAAGAAGGCCTTCAGAGTAAAAGGATTGACATGAACAAGTTCATGAAGCCAGAAAATCACATTAGATCAGTTTGGCTGGAACTTAGTATCTGGGGAAGGTTTTATCACTGTGACTTCAGAGACAGATGGAGGACACATTGTAGAGAATCTCAATTTGCCACTTAATATCTTTAAACTTTACAATAAAAGATTTCTATTTTAATGTGATAGTGAAAAATTGACAGCAACCTAAATGCCCATCAATAAGGGAAAGGAAAATAAATTATGGCAATACCACACCATGCAGCAGTTACTAAGGTTTTGTTGGATCTACGTGTACTCACATGGGAAGATTTCCAAGATTTTTGCTTAGTAAAACCATCAGAGAGCTAATAGCAGTGATCTAAAGCAGGTACATACCAACAATACTATTGTCTCTACAATTCTACCAACAATTCATATGTCTCTACAGGAATATATATTCCTGTAGAGACATATGAATAAACACACAAATTTGTGGGTAAATGCATCATGGTTCTGGAAGTATACTCACAAACTGATAACAGAAGTTATGATTGGGCAAAGGACCCTGCCTGCTTTGAAGGGTCAAAGCCTTGTCCTTGGCGAGTAGCTGAAGGGAAGGGAGCTTGACCAGTCACCTGAGCCTGCCCCTCTCCCCAGGCCTAGCTTGAACTGGATTCCAACCTTGGTAATCATTTAGATGGGCCAGAGTGGACTTGCTTTCCTTCCCATCAATTAAAATGCAAGGTAATGGAAGGCGGCAACAGGATTTGTCCCAGGAATGCAAGGATTATATAATGTCAGAAAATCTTCAATGTAATTCATCATATTAATAAAGTAAAAGAGAAAATAATCATAATGTATCAGTAGTTGCATAAAATAAATGCACTCAAATATTCAGTTTTTGCTAATGGCAAATATTCTTTAACTTATTAACAGTTATTGCCCCAACATATAGCAAACATCATATTGAATAGTGAAATCTTAGATTTTCATCAATATCAGGGATACGATATATTTATCATCTGTACAATTTAGCATTACATTAGAGGTTCTAGCGAATGTACAATTTTTTGTATTGTCAAATGAAAAACATTGTCTAGAAGGAGAATCCAAGAGCATCTAATTACAAACTATAACAACTAATAGGTGAGTTCAACAATTTGTCTGGTAGATCACCTATAAATTCTGTAATTGACAGATATTTGGAAAGTTCCCAAATATTTTGAAATTAAGCAATACACCACTAAGTAAAGAAGAAATCACAAGGGAAATCAGAAAATATTTTGAACAGAATAAACATGAAAATGTCATTTGTGGGATGCAATAGAAAGTAGTAGAGGGACATTTATAGCTTTAAATGTTTATATTAGAAAAGAGAAAAGGGTCTAAAATCAATTACACTTCCAACTTAAAATGCTAGAAGAGGAGAGAAAATTAAATCCAATGTGAGTAGAAGGAATAATAAAGGCAGGATTAGAAATCAGTGAAATAGAAAACAGATACACAATACAGAAAATTAACAAAATATAAAGTTGGGATTTTTTTAAATCAATAAAAATAAAAATGGATAACCGTCTAGCTAGATGGATTTAAAAAGAGAGAAAACACAGATTTCCAGTATCAGGAATGAAAGAGAAGACATCACGACGATCCAAGAGATGTCAGAAGGATAAGAGAATAACACAAGTTTATCCTACAAATTTTATTTTATTTTTTTTTTGGCGCCTAAGCTTTATTTTCTGCAGTAACAAATGTTTAGATCTCAAACTAAACAAGCTGCCCCGAGCGCACATTAGGCTCCAACAATAAAGCGCCCTCAACTCCAGAAACCCCTCCCTAGGGAAGGGAGCACTGCCTAGGGAGGGACACAAGATTAGCCTCAGCTCATTTCTCCGGGTCCAAGCTCCGCTGAAAAGGGTCCCCAGTGCACCCACTGCTCCGTACCACCAGGGAAAGCTGGATGAGGAAGGAATTCAAAGGACATTCGGGGATTCCCAGGTCTTCAGGAGTCCATCTCACAGCCAGGATGCTGCCAGTCCCCGTGCGCTCCTGGCGAAACACATGCCCTTGCGTCGGACATCGGAGATCAGGGACCCGAGGGCCATCTCTGTGTCCACTGGGTTTTGGAAAGGCCCCATGAGGGTGAAGGTCAGAGGTCGGCCTCCTGGTCCCCCAGCCACCGCAGCTGCGTCTCCACCAGGCCCGGGCACCGCCGGCCGCAGCGCCCACTGCTCCCTCCGCCGCTCGGGCCACAGGGACTGCCGCGGCCGCTGGGGCCAACCTCGCCTTCGGAGTCGCCGGGGATATTCTGGTATGGCCGGGGCCGCCCTGTCCAGCAGAGCCACCGCGGCCATCCTGGCCATCAGGGCCGACAGAGTTATCGCGGTGCCGGGCAGTCCTTGGCACCCTGTCCCTCCGGGCAGCCCGCTCCGCCCCCCCCGCCGCTGGTGCTTTGTCCTCGGCCTGCGAGGCTGGCGCTCCTCGGTCTTCCAGCCCCTGACGGGTTCCTCGGATCCTGGAGGTGTTAAAAGGATAATAAGAATATCACAAACAGGTTTATCCTACTAATTTTGAAATTTTAAGCACAGTGAATGAGTTCCCTGAAAAATTCAAATGACCAAGTTGCCAAAGATTCGAATTGCCAAGCGTGGGAGTTTAAAATAGTACAATCATTTTGGAAGGCATTTGGGCGGTTTTTGTACAGTTAAACATATTCTTACCATAGGCCCTGGCAGTTCTGGTCCTGGGCAGTTAGCCAAGAGAAATGAAAATGTATATCCGCACAAGTACTTGTATGTGCAGGGCATATTTATTAAAAATAGCCCCAAACTAGAGACACCCCAAATGTTCATCATCAGTCAAATGGATATAAAATTTATGGTATATCCATAAAGTGGATACAATATAAAGAGGAATGAACTGCTGATAACCTGCAAGAATTTGGATGAATCCCCAAAATATTATGCTGAACAAAGGAATTAGATACAAAAAGGTATATGCTGCTGGATTCCATTTGTATAAATTCTAGGAAATACAAGTCTAATCTCTAGGGATATAAAGCATATCAGTGGAAATGTGGTGCTTGGGACTCGAGGATGGAAATTGGGAGGGGATACAAGGAAACCATTTGGGGCAATAGAAATATTCAGTTATCTCTTGTGGCATTGGCTACATGGATATATACACTTGTCAAAACTTATCTAAATGTACATTTTAAATGTGGGCATTTTATTAGATTAAAATTATACTTTAATACAGTTGATTAAAAAAAAAGTAATGACGGGTCATGGTGGCTCAGCAGGCAGAGTTCTCGCCTGCCGTGCCAGAGACCCAGGTTCAATTCCCGGTGCCTGGCCATGCAAAAAAAAAAGTAATGACGGTTATGCAATTCCCAAGTGGAAAACATAGCAGGAAAGGACAGTAGTAACAAACAATAGGGTACATCAAGTTAAAATGAATAAAAATGTATAAGAACTTTATGGAATAAATTATAAAATATTATTAAAAGATATGAGAGGTCCACATAAATAAACAGATCTGGTTTCATGGATTAGAGGTCAATACCAAATAGAAAGAAATTATAGACAGATCTCTAAATTCTAGAAGAAATGCAATTCTAGTAAAAAGTCCAGCAAAACTTTTGACAGAACTTCACAATTTTTTCCTAAATTCACATGGAAAAGTAAAACATCCAAGAACAGCCAAGATATTTCTGAAAGAAAGATTAAGAGGAAGGACTGAACTAAAGAAAATTATCATTATAGTAATGAAAACACAGTGGTATTGACTCTAGATAAACAAATGGAATAGATAAAATAAAATCATGGAACAGAAAATAAACTCATGTGTACCTGGGTTTATAAAATAGAGGAGGCATTACAAATTAATGGAGCAATGATGTTATATGTAAAAAATGAAATTAGATTCCTACTTCATGCCATACACAGACATAGAAAAATAAAAAAGAGACATTGTGGGGGTTTGAAACTATTATGTACCCCAGAAATGCCATGTTTAAATCCTGATCCAATCTTGTGGGGGCATCCATTTCATTTAATCCTGATTCAATATTGTAGGGTAGAAACTTTTAATCAGATTATCTCCATGGAGATGGACACACCCAATTGTGGGTGTGACCTTCTGATTATATAGAGATGTGATTCCACTCACATTTCTATGGGTCTTGACTAGTTTACTAGAATCCTTTAAAAGGGAAAACATTTTGGAGAAATTTCAGATGCAGATGCTTGGAGAACAGTTGCTTCAGAGCTGAGACAGGGATGTTTGAAGATGCTTGTAGTGCTGACAGAGCAAGCAGATATCTAGACACAGACAGAGCTCAGCAGACATCATCATGTGCCTTCTTATGAGATGCTAAGCCAGCCAGAACCCAGAGTTGTGTCCCAATTATACTAAGTGAAGGCACTTAGAGAGGAAACCACTGGAATCAGAAGCTGGAAGCAATGGAACCAGGAACAAGGATCAGCAGATGCCATGTGCCTTCCCAGCTGATAAAGGTGTTCCAGATGGCATCAGCCTTTTCTGAGTGAATAAAACCTCTTATTGGTGACTTAACTTCCACATTTTCATGGCCTTAGAATTGTAAACTTCTAACTATTAAACTCCCTTTTTAAAAGCAGTTCCATTTCTGATATGTTGCATTCCTGCAACTTAACAAACTAATACAGACATATAGTTAGTCTTGGGATAGGAAAAGATATATAAGCAATGGAAGAAACCACAAAAGAAAAGATCATTAGATTTGACTGTAAAAATTTCAAAACTTCTAAATCAAATAATATATTAAAGTAAAATATATGCACAATATGGAAAGATAAAGTATTAAATTACTACTAAAGAACTGTTTCAAATCAAAGAAATAAATATAATCACTTCGTTATAGGAAAAAGCAAAGAGCATAAGAATAATCCATGGAAGAAATAAAAATTGAAAATTAACATTTAAAAATGTACAATTTAATTTGGAATCAAATTCATGCAAACTAAAATGAGATCCTAATTTTTTAATCTATTAAGCTGGTAAAGATAAAAACTGTATTAATCAGTGTGTGATGAGACAGGTATTCTCATGCATTGCTGGTCTGAGTAGATTGGCAAAATTTTCTGCTATTTGGTAACGTGAATTAGACTTTAAAAAAACATTATCCTGATTACACTGTAATTTATAATAGTTAAGATAAAAAAACAAATTAAATGTCAAACAATAGTGACATTGCATCCAGAGTTCAGAATATTATGCAGCCAGTGAAAATCATGTTTTAAAAATATATTTAGTTGTTATGGGAAACTATTCAATGTTAATGTTCAGTTGAATAAGAAAAAAGCCTACAAGTTTTATACAAATTCCTAATTTTTTTTTTTGTATGCTGTATGGTGAGGGTCACATTTCATTAATTTTCTCTGTGTATCCCATTATTGCAGCACAAAATCCTAATTTTTAAACAAACAAAATGAATACTTATCATAGAAAAAAAGGTTCAAAGTAGATATAGCAAAATGTTGTAAAATTATGGTGCATCTATTTTCTCCTATATTTTCTTATAATGTTTTTATAATAAGCATGCATTAATTTTGCACCTAGGGAACACTTTAATAAACATCTGGAAGAATACAGAGACATTCACTAGGCACTTTGGGTGAATTATTTCTTGAGAATTACAAATAAATACATCTTGAAGCATGTAGAAGTCACAACAAAATGAAAACTCATCAGGTAACATGGTCCTTAATGTCCAGGTCAAAGACGAGAACGATTTGGTAGGGAGTCAGGTTCACCAGAGTATGTTCTGTGAACTCTGGTCCTCTTGGTGTTATTGCTTGTTACATAATATTAAGAAGACTTACAGAAGGATGGTAGGAAGGATTCCTTGGCTACTAATTTACACCTCTTACTACATTTGTGCAAAGAGTCTAAAATGCTGATATCTTCTGTTGTAATGGTCATGTGCTTTAGAATCCAGATTGCGAGCCTCACCACTGGGCATTCAGTTTTGTAAATCCAGGAGCCTAATTTATATGTAAATCCAGTCAGAACATCTGTGGGGAGGGTCAGCTCTTCTTGTGAAGGGCTTAGACTCTCTCAAAGCTTGTAGTTAAGTATTTGATCCTGACCCTAGAGTTGTGCGCTTAAGAGAAGCAAATTTTAGCATTTAATATTTTGAAATTGAGGGCAAAGGTTACCAGTGTATCCCTCAACCATCATCATATCCAAGCCTGGCCTCTGAGGTAGATCTGATTTTATTTAGTGTCTTGATGGATAATTTAGCTGTAAAGAACCTACAAGACATTTAAAGTTGTTGACCCATGAAATGGAGTTATTTAGTTTTGTCCATTTAAACTTGGAGACTGGTCTGCTGAGCGCTTGGCTTTCTGTTTTAGCTCATTGAATGTCAGGCTCTTTTTAATGACTAGCCAGTAGATTCGGTGACTTATTAAGGCTGTTTCTGGTTTGAACAGAAAAGGAGGCTGGGCTAAGTAGGCATGGAACCAACACACCTAATGGCTCTATCAGGTTATTTAAATATAAGTCAAAAGAGAGGCTAGCACGCAGTTGTGCTTTCCACATTTTAAAACTGGTTCCTTTGAAAAGCTGTTTTTATTCACTTTGATGCAGGCAGAAACTTTATGGTGCAGGGGTACAGGGCAACATAAGGGAGAGTATCATTTCCATTTTAAAGCACAGACAGTTTATTTTTCCTATGGCCTAAACCCGTGTCTCCAAATTTCTTTTGATCTCACAACATTATCAGTAAAAGATGTTTATACACGGAACCCCAATATCTGTACATCAGTTAATTAATTAATTATGCATATGTACTAGTATGAAGCATGTTATTAACACAAAAAAAAGAAGTTAAAGATAAATAGAAAATAACTTGTAATTTGAAATAGTGATGATATCTTCATGTATTTACTAGCTAATCTATTAAGGCAATATTTAGGGTGTGATTCATCATTAAGGATACTGTTGTAAAGCCATATTTCAAATAGCCTTCCTGCATAATTTACCTTTTTTTCTTTTTTCTGATTTCTTGGTTGATCTCATTAGAATGATCATTTTTTTTTACTTCATAATCTGACTTATAATGATCTTGTACTAGAATAGAATTTCCAGCTTGACTATCTTCAGTTGGTGCTTTTGCTTATTTTATTCATATCTTCCAGGATTTTCATTGGAAACTTTTAAAGTCCTTTGCCAATCACATCTTTTTTTAAAAATACGTTTATTGATAAAACAACATACAAACTTTCTTAACATACCAACATTCCATACATGGTGTACAATCATGGCTCCCATAGTTGTGTTTTCATCACCATGATAATTTATTTGAACATTTGCATCCCTCTAGAAGAAGAGATAAAAAAGAAAAAAGGAAAAACTCATACATACCATACCCCTCATCCCTCCTCTCATTGACACTAGTATTTCATTCTACCCAATTTATTTTAACCTTTGTTCCCCCATTATTTGTTTATTTTTTATCCATATTTTTTTAGTCATCTGCCCATACCCTAGCTAAAAGGAGCATCAGACACACAAGGTTTTCATAATCACACAGTCACACTGTAAAAGCTATATTAATATACAATCATCTTCAAGAAACAAGGATTCTAGAACACAGCTCTATAATTTCAAACCAATCATATCTTAAAAAGTCTTTTAAAAAAAGCAAATGGCATGTGGCCTCACTCTCTCTAGGCCCAATTCTGCAAGTGAAATCATTGCCCTCCCCTCTACGTGGGACATGACATCCAGGGGTGAAAGTCTCCCTGGCAACGTGGGAGAGGATTCCCAGTGATGAATCCAGACCTGGCACCATGGGATCAACAATTCCATCCTGACCAAAAGGGGGAAAAGAAGTGGCAGTGAGAGTTCAAATAGAGTCGAGAGGCTACTTTGGAGGTTGCTCTTACACAAGCTTCAGGTAGACCTTGCTACCTATCATAACCTGCCAACCCCCAACTAGGACCATTCCAGCCAATCCTAAAGAACACCTAGGGCAATATATAAGATTCCACAAGGGATCCATGCACTAGAGTAACTTTCCAGAAACCTACAATCTCCAGATGGTCCCTGGTCCAGGTAAGTCCTGAAACCTAACCTGGCCTGAAGCCTGGCCCAGCCTCTCCAGAACATCAGTTGGTTCCATCTTCCTACTGCATATTAATGATAGACCTTCCAATATGAAAAATTTAGAATGGCCATAGCCCAAACACCCCTAAAGAGAGGGATGGAAAGATCAAAGGTGATGGTGGAGTTATACAGAGAAGATAAGATTTAGCAAATGAATATGAATGCTGAATTGTTAAATTGATATCTTTTAGTCTCCATTATCTTAGAGTAGCTAGAAGTAAAAACCTAAAACTGTGGAATTGTAACCCATGTCAAACTCTGAAATCTATTCTACAACTAATTGTGGTGCTGTGCTTTGAAATTTATAGCTTTTTTTGTATATATGCTATTTTTCACCAAAAAAGGAGGGAAAAAAGTCGATTGTGATGATAAAAAAATATTTAAGCCTTCTAGCCTCCTATATTCTGGAGCAGCTAGAAGGAAAAATCTGAGAGGATAGTATGGTAGACCATGACAAACTCTGGGATCTGCCCTGTAACTGCTAATTGAAGAGTGCTTTGAAAACTATTGCTTTGTTGTTGTGTTTTTTTTTTTTTGAAAACTATTGCTTTTTTATTTCTTTGCTTTGTGTATATGTTATACTATTCAATAAAAAAAGTTATTAAAAAAAATGGCCCTGGGTGGGTAACACATTCAACCATTCATTTTGAGAATGAATTTATTGAAAACAGTAAGTCAGTCTCCTTCAAGGCCAGAAGAACTAATCTGCAAGTTATTTGAGGGATAGAATGCTTATTGTACCTTCTTCAGTTCTTAGCAGAGCATCTAAACCCTGTGGTGACTCAGTACATTTTTTATGGAATAAGTAGGCATAGTACTATGCAAATTTATTGAGACAGTAGATTAGAGGTTAGCAGGTAGGCGGGGCTAATAGGGAGTGACCACCTAAAGGGTACATCTGTTTCGGTGATGAAAACGTTTTGGTAATGGATGGTGATGATGGTAGCATCACATCATAAACATTGTTAATGCCACTGAATTGAATATTTTAAAAGTGGTTAAATTGGCAAATTTTATGGTGTATATGTGTTACCGCCATATAAAGATAAATTAAAACAGAAGACTATATGAAGGTAATCGAATACATTATATACTAGTGATTTTATTAAATTTATGTCACTTAGTAGCAATTACATCAGTATGTACTTCTTTGTGCCCTGTTACATAGCGTTATGAAAATCTGATTCATTTTTTTTCCTGAACATAAAAAATAAAACCATTGGTTTTAAAAAAGGGAGGAAAGGCTAGATTCTGGAAAGTACTCATTCCCTGAGTAAGTCTGGAACAGATTATGAGAGAATAGTTTAAAACATTTGTGTGTTTTTGTTTTGAGTAAATAGAAACCAAGCTAGTGGGCGCAAGGACAAGCACTGGTGGAAAGTTGTATCCGAATAAGTCACTCTCTCCTTGATTGAGCTGGAGGACCAGGAACATATGTAGGCAGAGAAAAGATGGGGAAATGGGAGTAATGATGGCCTTGAGTGAAGTGGGAACAGTTGTTAGTGTTTTAGGCACACAGGGAGTGTCTTAGGAGGAAGTCAGCTCTGCTCATTCACTCTAAGAATGGGAGGGCGACTGGACAGAGGCTGGAGTAGAGCCTAGGGATTAGAGTTGTGCAAAGGCCTGATGGATTTCTTGGGAGGAATAATAATTGTTAGACTGGTACGGCAGATATTGCTCAGGCATGCAGCTCACAGATTAGAGGAGATAAGGGATGAGCCACACAAGATAAGAGATATGCTGCAGAGAGACAAGAAAAGAAAGAAGAGCTCCTCAGACTTGGGCACGGGGCACTCATTGAACGTCAGAGCCAATGGCGAGCCTTCCTTCAGCTGGTGAATGACACTGATGTGCTTTGAGTTGCTGGGGCGTCCTCTCTGCCGTAGGGGGTGAGGGGTTGTACTCAGGTAAAGGGTGTGGGCCAGTTGACATCTCACTGAGTTCCCACTTGAACTTGAGTCCCGCTGTTCTCCAGCCTTCTGCAGGCCCCTGCCTAGTTCCCTGGTTTGCAAAGAGACTGGGTAGGTAATCTATGGGCTTGCAATGGAACATTTTTCTGCATTTAGTAGCATGCTCTACTAAGCCGATTTAGTTCAAAACTACCAAGTGGTGACTGCAAAACTTAATACAAGGCGTTTTAATAATAATTGCTCTTTGAGGCACAGGGAGTGTCCATGCCAACCGACAGCCCACAGAGATATGCCTTCATGGGCACTCCCATCACGGCCTCCAGGTACACACGGAAGCACTAACCACAGACGCATTCTCCGAGCTCCCTCCTCCCTGTTCCAACTGTCAGGGCTCTTTCCGCACCTCACCTCTAGATGACATTTGCATATTACTTCCCTGTTCTACCTCTCTTCAGGTGTCAGGAGATGAAACATTTGCATAGGTGCTCCAGAAAAATCATTTACCAACACTGTTTTTCCACCCTAGTTTTCACCCACTTGGCTCCTCAGCAGAAACTACCCTTTTGTGCATTGCTCTATTCTCAATTTTTTTTTTTTTTTTGTAAAAATAACTTCAAACCTAGGAATAGTGAATAAAAGACTAATTTATGGTTCGGTCTGTCCAGGTACCTGAGTTGGTCCAGATTGCTATGCAATGCCTCCTGCAGGGGAGGATGTTGTGTAGAAATACTGGGCTGCTTAACATTTAAGTAGTCTGATAACTGTGTAATTAGCTTTGTGTTGTGAAGGACAACAAAGAAACATGGTGGATTTTCCCATAAGGCGAGCAGTGACTTTCTGGCTCACCTGTCTTTAGGCTCTGCTTAGGCAATAGCGATCTCCTATTGTCAGGATTTTCTTCCTGCAGGCGCTAATGCAGACAGTCCCCCAAGGCTCCACCACCTTCTAGACTTGTGCATAACTTGAGCGTGTGGAGAAAGTGCCCAAGAGTCCACTCTGGTGGGGACTGAGATTCTATTCTTTATTAGACAGAAATCGTGAGCTATCTTATGCATATGGTATCATTTCAACCAAATCCACTAGCTTACAGTGGGATGGGAAAGACTCTCGAATGCCCTTCTATATGTTCTTTCCAGCCTTAAATAATTCAGATGTAGACATGGTAACTACACCTGCTCTGCTGTATTTCATTTAAGAGACCAGAGGAGTATTAGTTAAGAGCACAGGCTGGAATTCTGGCCCTACCACCTGTGTGGGCCACACTTTCACAACCTTACCCACCTCCACCATAAAATGGGTCCAAACAATACTCACTTCATAGGAATGTATTTGGGATGGTGCCTGGTGGACACTGAACACTCAAGTGAGGGAGCCATTAGATAGTCTTTTATAGACCAGAAGCCTCTATAAAACATGCCTTAATTAATGATGCAGAAGAGGGATTATTAACAATATGTGCATCTCAAAAGATTTGTGTGCCAAAATGCTATCAAGTACTAAGTATATGAAAGTGAACTCATCAATTTGTGAATTCATTTCAGAAAAAAATACTTTCCTACTGAGATCTTTGGATTGTAAAAGGAAAAACATTTATGCATAGTAATTTAAATATGATTTAAGAACTCTAGAAAGGCCATTTTGAGGAAGAGGAAGATTACAAATTCACATGTATTCTTGTTTCTTATGTTGAATGAGCAAACGTTATGATACTGGAACAGAACACATAAAATAAGAGCCCTGTAGGTGAAGAGTATTTCTTTGATTCATTCCATTAAACTCCTGATTTTAAGCACAATATTTTCCACTGCCATACAATAGGGGCATGTTTGATATGTGAAAATGTTAGAGGGGCTAATAAAGCCTCTACTGCTAGATGACCTGTGCTTGGGGTCTTTCAAAGAGTTCAGAAGAATCTTCTGCACTGGCTGAGTGATTGTACAAGAATCTTCTCTACATCATTTACAAATTTCAAATATCCACGCTCCTATGAGATAATGACTATGGTAAATTTGAGTATAACTTTCAAATAGTTTATCCCAGAAATATGAATATATATTACTTTTAACCAAATAGCTGTTCTGAAATTGGCAAGCTTTTTTATGGGGGGAAGGGGCAGGGGACAGTTAAAAAAATTTTGTGAAGGTGAGGGGTACAGGTGCGGATGTGAAGAATTTTGAATGTGAGAACTGCCCTTGTCCTTTGGGAGAAATGGCATAATGATGCCAAAGAATTGTGACCGCATGCACAATCTGCAGGAAATTGTACTCGGTTTAATTTAATTATAACAAAAGCTTGAGTGAAAAATCACACTTTCTCCAAAGTAAAGATTGGGGGTGGGGTAATCATCATAAAAATCCTCAGCAGCCATGTTTCCAGTCCTAATAGAAACACAGTGAATGTGGCAAACAGGAAATCCATTCTCCCAGTAATAAAGATTTGGTACACGCTTTTGCAAATGTACAATTTGTTTTCATTAACCCTGATACTTTTCCCTGGCTTCTCCTCCCCTACACACTGCTTTATTCTTATAGGGAATACGTGTGGGGAAAACACCCAGCCACACAGCTCCTTCAGAGAAAGCCCCACCCTTTTCCTCTCCTATTATCTTTTCCACCTTCGTTTCCTACTTCCCTTCTTCTATCCTGCTGCCTTCTTGGAGCCTCTCTTTACTTAAATTCCCTACTCCTCTTCAGTTTCACCATTCTTAATGTCTGTCCTGTTGATGACAAAAATGAAATTCATCTTTAGATATGGCAGCAGAGATACATCTGCTCAATAATGAAATTGTTTCTTTCCTATCCCTTCCTTTTCAGATTTCATTCCAGTTGCAAATCAAAATGTTCTTTACTTCACATATCAGGCCACTAAAAACCTTGGATTTCTTTTTATTTATACTACTTGAGGCATAAGCTTCTTGAATCTGAAGATTTTTGAAAATTCTCAGCTACTATCTCTTTGAATTTTCCCTTATCTTTTCTGTCTTTCAGAAATAACTTTAGACAGTATGATGGACTTTTTCAATTTAGTTTCCATGCTTCTAATGGCCCTTGTGTAGTTTTGATCTCTTTATTATATATATATATATAGATAGATAGATAGATAGATAGATAGATAGATAGATAGAGAGATAGAGAGAGAGTCAGAGAGAGAGAACTAAACATATATATATATGTATGTTTCCGTTTAGTTATAGTTATGTCTAGATGCCAAGACATAGAAATTGTTTGGAAAGCCGAGGATGACCTCCGCTTGACTGCTGCTTTTCCTGCAGAGGGAACAGTATATGGTAGTAGCTCAGAGTGTCAGCATCATCTACAGCCACATTTCAGTCCTGGCTCTGCCACTAATCTACCTTTGAGAACTTGAGCTAGTTATTTCCTGAACTTCAGTCTTCCCAGACATAAAACGGTCAATGACTGATGAATCCCAGAGTGATTCAATCAGTGAGTGGAAAAGTATTTGCAAAGCCCCCTTCAGGGAATGGTGAGAACGGGGAGAAATTCAACTTCCCCAAGTTGAATTCTTGATATTCTCACAAGCAGTGTGGACAACCAAAGCTATAGGCTGAGCCCCCAGTCTTGGGGTTTGTTCATATGAAACTTAACCCCACAAAGGATAGGTCAAGCCTACTTAAAATTTAGTCCTAAGAGTCACCCCCAAGAGAGCCTCTTTTGTTGCTCAGATGTGGCCTCTCTCTCCAGCCAACACAACAAACAATCTCACCACCCTCCCCCTGTCTACATGGGACAGGACTCCCAGGAGTGTGGACCTTCCTGGCAATGTGGGACAGAAATCCTAGAATGAGCTGAGACTCAGCATCAAGGGATTGAGAAAAACCCTAGAATGAGCTGAAACTGAGCATCAAGGGACTGAGAAAACCTTCTCTACCAAAAGGGGGAAGAGTGAAATGAGACAAGTGTCAATGGCTGAGAGAGTCCAAACAGAGTTGAGAGGTTATCCTGGAGGTTATTCTTATGCATTAAGTAGATATGACCTTGTTATTCAAGATGTAATGGAAAGGCTGGAGGGAACTGCCTGAAAATGTAGAGCTGTGTTCCAGTAGCCATGTTTCTTGAGGATGATTGAATAATGATATGGCTTTCACAATGTGACTGTGTGATTGTGAAAACCTTGTGTCTGACTCCTTTTATCTACCTTGTCAACAAACGAGTAGAACATATGGAATGAAAATAAATAATAGGGGGAACAAATGTTAGAATAAATTTAGTTTGAAATGCTAGTGATCAATGAAAGCGAGGGGTAAGGGGTATGGTAGATATAATCTTTTTTTTTTTTTTAACATGGGCAGGCACCGGGAATTGAACCCGGGTCCTCTGGCATGGCAGGCAAGCATTCTTGCCTGCTGAGCCACCATGGCCCGCCCTAATCTTTTTTTTTTCTGTTTTTGTTTTATTTCTTTTTCTATTGTCTTTTTATTTCTTTTTCTGAATTGATGCAAATGTTCTAAGAAATGATGAATATGCAACTAAGTGATGATATTGTGAATTACTGATCATATATGTTAATATTTTATTTCTTTTGTTAAATTTTTTTAATTAATAAATAAATTTTTAAAAAATGAAAAAAAAAAACACTGGAGCAATGATACCTGCCTCCCATGACCATGGTAAGGATTAAATGAGATTCCACATAGGAAGGGCTAGTATAGTGCCAGGCACATAGTCACTAATACCTATAAACAGTAGCTATTATTATCATTATCCGCTTCCGCTTGAGACAAGGAACGGGGATAAAAGCATTTCTAAGCTCACCAACTCTTCACTTTCAGAGTCCAATTTTCTGACTCTGCTGTTTTATTTCTCACCACGGGTGAGTAAGTGTGAGAACATGAGGAGGCCATGGGCTTTGAGTTTATAAGTCTTGGGCCCAAATCCCATGCTGGGGTGCCAGCCTGCCCAACTCTCAGTTTTCTTTGCTGTAAAGTGGGGATATTAACACCTTACATTGGGATGATTTTGAGGAATCAAAGGGGAATGCCTAGTACAAAAACTGCCCCATTATAGCCACTCAACACATTTTTGCTAAATCTGAATCTAAGAGCAAAAGGTCTGTGAGCATTGCAGGGCTGGGCTTGGGTATTTCATGCATTTCCATGCTCAACACACACCTGGGCCGTACATGCTTGTTGGATTGATGAAACAAGGAAGGAGACATGAAACAAGAGTCCGGCAGAGTAGGAAACAGTGGCAACGCCTAGAGGAAATGACTCCACGTGTGGTTACAGGAAGTCAGAGGCCAGAGTGTTTGCAGAGGTGGTTTTTAAGTGGTGTTCCTGAGAAAGGGGACATTGTCTCCATCTTTTAAATCTTCCATCACTTTACAGAACAGGCTCTGTACAAAGCACCTCAATCAGGGATGCTGGGGACATGACTCAGGACAGGCCCTGTGGTGGGTGGAGAGGCCCAGAGGACAGTTGAGTCATGCTCTGCTGATAATGGAAAAGGCACTGGCCCTGCTCCTACTAAAGGAGCTTACAAAGGTGTGGAAACCTTGAAAGAACTGACTTGCTTCTCTTTGTATTTTGCATAAGAATCTTGAATTTTACGTTTCCATTTCAACAGGAAGGGAAACAGAACAATCATGATGGACAAAGCCATTCTTCTCTCCCAGGTGACTCAGTAGCTTCACTTGGGCAGTAGATGGAACCATTCACATAAAGCTGGGGCAAAATCACTTGGGAATTGCTCCAGAGCTGTATAAACAGGTTGCAATACCATTTAGTTGCTCAGTTTCTCTAGCTTTGTAATGCCTGCACCCACCTCCCTCCTTTTCAAGTTCTCCTCCTTTTCATAGCAGCAACTATGTCATGAGTGCCAACCCTGGACCAGGGATTCTTCATCTCACTGATCTTCCCAGCTTCCCATACCCATTTTTTTCTTGTAATAGTTGGTTAACCGTTATTTAAAAAAAATTTTTATTGTAAAATATAACCTACATATACAAAGCAATGAAAGAAAAAAGCAATAATTTTCAAAGCACACTTCAACAAATAGTTACAGAACAGAGCCCAGAGTTTGTCATGTGCTACCAATGCACCATCTCATATTTTTAATTCTAGCTGTTCCAAAACACTGGCAGATAGAAGGAATGTTAATATAGTGATTCAGAGGTCATACTCATTTGTGAAACCCTAGTTTCTCTCCTTCTCCTTTGATCCCTCTCCCAATCTATAGGAATCTTCAGACAATGCCTGTTCTGACTTTTTCATGTTGAGAAGAGTCCCACACCCATTTTTATAGGTGGGAAGCTGAGGGCTAGAGAAGTTAAGTGAGAAGGAAGAATGAACATCTAGCAGTGTTTCACTTCTGTGCACTTTATCTTTGTCTTCCCATTCACCATGTCCTGCCCCCCATTGCAATGGGATGTCCAGTCAGCTGTCTTCTAGGCTCTCCCCATCTCTCACTAATGGATTGTATGAGCTTGGGAAGGCAACTCCTCCCTTGGGGCTTGGCTTCTCTAAAATGAAGGGTTTAATTAGATATGCTCTAAGGTATCTTCAAGCTCTAGTGCTCTGTGATTCTTCTCAAGATTTAGGAGAATAAATTTCTGCCGGATCATGTTCTGTTTCTTTCACTTCACAAACCCAAACCTGAAAAGTCTCATGAAACTAAACAAGATAGAAAGGTGACGGGTAGGGAACTGAGATTCACTAAAAGCTAGTTTTGTACCAGAGTTGTGCTTGGCGCCATTAGCCAAAGTTCCTGATTTTCATTAGGCTTGCTACTAATTTCCTTTGGACTGCTTCTTGGTGTTTATAAACTCTTTATCATTTCCACAGCTGATAATCTCTCTACTCCTATATAGCTAGAATGCTTTTCTTTCCCCCTGAGAACTTAACATGTATTTACTCTTGGTGGCAGCCCACAATAATGCTGTACACTGTTGGGTTTTTTTGGTGAATAACTGCACAGAAGGAGGCATGGTTAGGAACGGCTAAAAGAAGGACCTTGGATAATTTTCTCTTTAAAGGGCTGGAGATGGTTTTCTGACTTCTCACTAATCTGGACCATTTTTGGAATTTCCAGGCCTATGAAACCTTGACCTTTTTTGTGTGTGTGTGAAAAGGGGTACAAAGTTGTTCCCTGCATCTTTCTGTGATTTTTTTCAGGAATCTTCTTCTTGATGAGAGTGTCCTGCTGAACAGTCACTTTTCATGCTTAATTCTGGGTCAGAATTCCTCGAATGGCTTTTCTTCTCTTGTTAGAATGAGAGGTTGAGGAGTATCTAAGAAGTGATTGCCTTTGCCCTGTAAATGGTTTCAATGGAACGTCCTGCCCCACACGATTTCTCTGATCCAGGTCTTGTAAAATGTCTTGGAGACCAGACATCAAGAAAATTATAAGAAACACCACATTGTTTGAAGAGATCAAGTCCACCCCTGGAAATCCCCGTGGTGGTAGTGGGGACTTAGGAAAGGCAAGGATCCTGGAACCTTCCAGTTCACCTCTCATCGGAATATGCAAGCTGAGGAGCTCTCAGAAGCACTGATGCCTCAGCCTCTCTTTCTAGTTTCCTTCTAAAAACTTATTACACAGTTAAGTTCACAGCAATTCAACAGATTTGTCAAAAACTTGCATTATTGAAGGTACAGCTAGTTGCCGTGTTGGGTAAACCCCAATGTTTCAGTGGTGAACACGCTAGAAGTGTATCACACCAAGTCCGGTGGGGGGAGGGGAAGGATGGGAGGTAGGGACTCTCTCACGGTTCTTCCTGGACCAGGCTGAGGGAGACTCTGCTATGTGGCCTCACCCTACATGTCAACATCCCGCCTGCACAGGAGGAAGAGCGAGCAGGGAGGCTCCCTGAAAAGGGGGTCATGGGCTGGCCCTGGAAGTGGTCTGCCCACTCTCAGTGGCCAAAACTCACTCACCGGGCAAGGAGACTGGGAAATGCAATTCTTACTGCAGTAGAAGCTTCCCAGCCTTAGGAGAATACCCATCTTTGATGGTGATTTCTAGCCATCTCTGCCACCCACTTTCTATGTACAAGCAGAATGCATGGTGGTGGAAGTAAGGATGCGTGTTTCCCTTCCTCCCTCCATCTCAACCCTCATCACTGATTCCCTGCACCTGCTTTTCCTTCTCTCTCTTTATCTTTTACCCTCTCCCCCCAGACACACCTCCCCTTACGCCTACCCTTTTTACTCTTGCACGGAATCTGCATGACAGGAAATTTCCCATATAGAAGTTTGTCTGAAAGGAGATCAACATACTCTCTCTTCTCACAGACCAGACCGGGAGCCAAAA